>JAEOAE010002995.1:0-81014 GCA_036365155.1 Meriones psammophilus
TATAATCTGCAAATAGTGATACTTTGACTTCTTCCTTTCCAATTTGAATTCTTTTGGTCTCCTTTAATTTTCTTCTTGTTCTAGCAAGGACTTCAAGAACTATGTTGAAGAGATATGGAGAGAGTGGACAGCCTTACCTTGTCCCTGATTTCAGTGGGATTCATGTAAGTTTCTCTCCATTTAGCTTGATGTTGGCTACAGGCTTGCTGTATATTGCCTTTACTATGTTTAGGTATGTGCCTTGTATCCCTGATCTCTGCAATACTTTAAACATGAATGGATGCTGGATTTTTTCAAATGCTTTTTCAGCATCTAAGGAAATTATCATGTGTTTTTTCTTTCAATTTTTAATATGGTAGATCACATTGATAGATTTTTTGTATATTGAACTACCCCGGCATACCTGGCATGAAGCCTATTTGGTCATAGTGGATGATATATTTGATGTGTTCTTGTATTGGGTTTGCAAAGTATTTTGTTGAGTAGTTTTGCATCAATGTTCATAAGGGAGATTGGCCTGAAATTATCTTTCTTTGTTGTGTCTTTGTGAGGTTTTGGTTACAAGGTGACTGTGGCTTCAGTGAATGAGTTTGATAGTATTCCTTTTGTTTCTATTTTGTGGAATATATTGAAGATAGCTGGAGTTACCTCTTATTTGAAGGTCTGGTAGAATTCTTCACTGAAACCATCTGGCCCTGAGCTTTTTGTGGATTGGAAACTTTTGATGAATGTTTCTATTTCCTTAGTGGATACAGAAATATTTTATTGATTTACCTGGTCTTGATTCAGCCTTGGTAAGTTCAATTGACCAAGAAAATTGTCCATTTCATTTAGATTTTCAAATTGTGTGGCATAAAGACTTTTGAAGTAAGTCCTAAGGATTGTTTGGATTTCCTTAGTGTCTTTTGTTTTGTCCCTGTTTTCATTTCTGACTTTGTTAATTTGGAGAGTGTCTCTCTGCCTTTTCGTTAGTTTGGCTAAGGGTTTGTCTATCTTCTTGATTTCCTCAAAGAACCAGCTCTTGGTTATATTGATTCTTTGAAATGTTTTATTAGTTTCTAATTTACTGATTTCACTACTGAGTTTGATTATTTCCAGGTGTCTATTCCTTTTTGCTGTGTCTGCTTCTTTTTTTCTAGGGCTTTTAGGTGAGCCATTAAGTTGATTATATGAGATGTTACAAATTTCTTCTTGAAGGCACATAGTGCTATGAACTTTCCTCTTAGTACTGCTTTCATCATGTCCCATAAGTTTGGGTATGTTGTGTCTTCATTTCCATTGAATTCCAGGAAGACTTTAATTTCTTTCTTTATTTCTTCCCTGAACCAGCTGTCATTTAGTAGTGAGTTGTTCAGTTTCCATGTGAGTGTAGGCTTTTTGCTATTTCTGTTGTTGTTGAGGTCCAGCTTTAGTTCATGGTAATTAGACAGGATACAAGGCATTATTTCAATCTTCTTGTATCTGTTGAGACTCACTTTGTGACCAACGATATGGTCTATTTTGGAGAAGGTTCCATGAGGTGCTGAGAAGAAGGTAAATTCTTTTTTCTTTGGGTGTAAGATTCTGTAGATATCTGTTAGGTCCATTTGATACATGACCTCTATTAGAGATATTGTTTCTTTGTTTAATTTCTGTTGTTTACTTGTCCTTTGTTGAGAGTGGGGTGTTGAAGTTTCCCAGTAGTAATGTATGGGGATTTGTGTGCGGTTTAGGTTTTATTAATGTTTCTTTTACAAACATGGGTACCTTTGTATTTGGAGCATAGTTTTCAGAATTGTGATTTCTTCTTGGCGGAATTTTCCTTTGATGAGTATGAAATGACTTTCCTCATGTCTTTTGATTAATTTTGGTTGAAAATCTACTTTATTAGATATTAAAATGGCTACTCCTGCATGTTTCTTGGGTCCATTTGCTTGGAACCTTCCAGCTTTTTACTCTCAGGTAATGTCTATCTTTGTGACTTAGATGTGTTTCTTGTATGCAACAGATTGTTGGGTCTTGTTTACATATCCATTCTGATAGTCTGTGTCTTTATTGGAGTGTTAAGTCCATTGATGTTGAGCGAAATTAATGACCAGTGGCTGTTAGTTCCTTTTATTTTGATGTTGCTTGTGGTAGTGTGTTTGTGTGCTTGGTTACTTTTAGTTTTGTTGTAATGACATTATTTCTTTCCTGTGTTTTCCTGAATGTAGTTAGCTTTCCTGGATTGTAGTTTTATACCTGTTCAGGCCCTTCTGGCTTTCATAGTCTCTGTTGAAAAGTCGGGTGTGATTCTGATTGGTTTGCCATTATATGTTACTTGGCCTTTTTCCTTTGCAGCTTTTAGTATTTTTTTCTTTGTTCTGTATACTTACTGTTTATTATATGGTGGGAGAATTTTCTTTTCTGATCTCATTTATTGGGTGTTCTGTAGGCCTCTTATATTCTTATAGACCTCTCTTTTAAGTTGGGAAAAATTTCTTCTATGATTTTGTTGAAAATATTTTCTGGGCCTTGGAGGAGGGAATCTTCTTTTTCCTCTATTCCTATTATTTTTAGGTTTTGCTTTTCATGTTATCTTGGATGGTCTATGTCAGGAATTTTTTAGATTTAACATTTTCTTTGATAGCTACATCTATTTCTTCCATTGTGTCTTCCACACCCGAGATTCTTTCTTCCCTCTCATAGTCTATTCATTATGCTTACCTCTGTAGTTCCTTTTTTCTTCCCTAAGGTTTTTCTCTCCACAATCTCCTCCATTTGTGTTTTCTTTGATTTTTCCAATTCTATCATCAGATCTTGAGCCATTTTATTGATTTCCTTCACCTCTCTGACTATTTTTCTTCAATCCCTTCAGCTGTTTGTTTGAACAATCCTCTGTTTCTTTAATTTCTTTCAGTGATTTAAGTATTTCCTCTCTAAAGGCCACAAATTGTTTGGCTGCAACTTCCTGTATTTCTTTAAGGATGGCCACAATCTCTTTGTCTTTATCTTCTTCTATTTCTTTGCAGATGGCAATATTCTGTTTGACTTTATCTCCATCTAGGTCTTTATGAAGTTTATTTGTTTCCTCTATTATCCTGTTCATAAGCACAAATGTAAGGTCATCTTCTTGAATTTCATTTACGCTGGGTTATCTAGGGCTGCTTGCTCCTGGATAAATTGTTCTAGGGATGCCATATTGCTCTGTCCTTTGTTGGTTGAGCTTTTATGCTAGCTTCTACCCATTTGGCTATCTTAGGTGTGGGGGGTTAGTTTATGGTACTTCCTGGGATCCTGTGGTGGGTCGAATCCCCTTGACAGGAAGATGATTTTTCCCAAAGGAGGCCTCCTCAGCTTTTTGGGTATGGTCACTGAATGGCAGGTGTTTTTCAGGAATTGCCACAGCTCACCTCAGGCGTACAGACCTGAGTATTAATTGTGGCCTTTGCTAGTAAAAGGGACTATCCTCTCACCCAGAGAAGTCCTGGAGACAGGTGACCTGGTGCTGGGTTTCTTGCTGTAAATTTAG
The DNA here is from genome assembly GCA_036365155.1 of Meriones psammophilus. Classification (NCBI taxonomy): domain Eukaryota; kingdom Metazoa; phylum Chordata; class Mammalia; order Rodentia; family Muridae; genus Meriones; species Meriones psammophilus. Next base: position 3,491 of record JAEOAE010002995.1, read on the forward strand.
TGAGCTGCTGCTGTAACCTGGGTGCCCTGGGGTTTGATCAGTTTAGTTAGGGATAACTGGTTTTCCCTTGGGGCAGTATCAGGGGGTTGATATCAGGGAACCCAGGCTTCTGGAGGTCTGAGTTTGGAGCTCTGTGCCCCAGTACGCAAGTGGTAATCAGTGACACATGAGCAATACTCTCATGTGTGCAGCAAGAGGCTAGAGTCTGGAGCCTGTGTATAACCAGAAACTTTTCTGGAGATAGGTGTCCTGAGATAGGGCCAGATATTTCCCCCATCTTTGGGTTTTCTCCCAACAGGAAGACCCAGTCTGTACTTTTGGGGGGGTGTAGAGTGCATAGGCACTTGCTTGCCAATGGTGGATCCAAGCTGTTGACTGGACAGGAACCTGGGAACTTTTTCCAAGAATATTCCCATATGTAGTGGTGGTAGTTGTGGTGGTAGTGGTGATGATGGGGTCACCTGAGTGCTCTTAGCTGGGACCTGCTGTTTCCCTCCCTGTGGGGTTTTCTCCCAACAGGGAAACCCAGCCTCTAGTGCCCTGGGGCACACAGTTCTGTCTGTGATGGAGAGTTAGTTGTGGGGTTGGTGGTTGGAGCCCCACTCAGGGCTGGCTGCTTTGTGCCTGCAGGTCTGCAGGACCTTTTCCAGGGATAGACAGTTTGACCTGTGGTCAGCCCTACTTGCTTCCTTCCCTGTGGGGTTTTCTCAAGACAGGGACTCCCAGTTTCTTGTGCCCTGGGGTGCACAGTTCAACCTGGGAAGGTGATCGGGACATGCAAGAGTGTGTTTCTGGTCTAGTTACCCAGTGACTGTGTGACCTGGGGTTTCTTCTGGGTTCTTGCTGGGTGACCTGAGAGTAGACCTGACTTATTCCCAATCTGTGGGGTTTCCTCTCACCTGGGAAACACAATTGCTGTTGTTTTAGGGTCCAGAGTTCAGCCTCTTAGTCACTGTACCAACATTGCTGCCCTGCTCCTCAGACAGTGTAGTCCTAGCACCGCCATCTTGGATTACCCCCTTTCTCATCTCTTTCAATTAAATTTTGTTGAAAGTCTGTTTTATTAGATATTAGAATGGTTTCTCCTGCTTGCTTCTTGGGTCTATTTGCTTGAAATCCTTATTCCTGCCACAACAGCCCAGGAAAATTTTCCAGGATTTAGCTGGGTGCTCTGAGGTTGAACATAAATGTTTTTTCTCATCATTGTGTTTCTTATCACCTGGTAAACATGGGCAGTGGTGTTTGGGGGCCAACAGTTCCAACTATTTGTCACTGTGCAGTCTCTGCTACCCCACTGATCAGACACAGTGTGTGATCAGTCCTGCCATCTGGGATCTGTTTTTAATTTTTACTGAATATGAGTATTCTGATTGTATGCATGAATATGAACCTCTTGTGTGCCTGATCCTCACAGTAGTACGAAGATGTGTTCAGAACTCATGAACTTATAGCAATTGGTAGTAGTGGGTCCCAGTTAAACACTGACAATTGAGCCCAATTATTTGCAAGAGCAGCAAGAGCTCCTCACTGCTGAGCCATCTCTCCTGCCTTATGTTGCTTACTTATGATCATCATTTACATTGCTAATATTTTCATTTTTCTATTTTTAGGTGTTTAAGCATGCATTCCCTTTTAGCAAGATCTTATTAAAGTTGCAGTTTAAGCTAGGGCAGTGCATATTTCTGGAAAATGAATGCAACTGGAGTGAATGTATAATTCCTTGTAGAAGCTTCAGTAAAGACCTCTCAGTTCTTTCAATCTTTTGTGTTTGTTTGATTGACTTTTAGGGGAGGCTCTGACTTACTATATAGGTCTGGCTGTCCTGGAACTCTTTGCATAAATCATGCTGGCATCCAATTCAATAAGATACACCTACCTCTACCTCCTGAGTGATGGAATTAAAGGCATGACAGAATACACCCAGCTTGTGAATCTTTTTTTGTCGTTAGTAACTGTTCATAAATTTCTCTGATGTGTACTTAGTACTGTCCATCTCTTAATTTCTCTCTGCGTGTCTGTCTCTCTCTTTCTATTTCACTCTCTTCTCTGTTTGTCTTTGTCCACATTAATTGGCATGTCTACTCCAAAGCTATATCCTATTCAAAAAGTTCAGATATGACACAGTTAAACCTCGTTATTCAGTTTTTCTTCTAAAGTGACTTAGTGATAACATTAACACTTCTTTTTTTAATAGAAAAGTTTTATTATTTATTTTTAAACTATAGACTGTACATGATTTAGAAGGAAGAATATACAAAACAATGATCAAAGAATAATCATGTTTCGATGCCTTTTCTTTTGTCTGGTCACTCAGAAATATGATGTTATCAGGTATGATTATTGTTGCTTGCCACTCACATTAGTTTTATCCATCTATTCACTATAGTCCACTTTCTCTTCCACGAATATATGAGCCCCCATTTTCATATACTGATATGCCACATCTCTGATACCTGGTCAGAATATGTTATTCAGTGCCATGTTGTCTTTTGACTGATGTCACCCATCTGTTCACCGTACCCTGATAGTCACATCTCATTTGTTGCTAGATAAAATATCATGAATGTGTTTTTTCCTCTCCCCTGTCTCATGACAGGGTCCTGACCTACTCGCCAAAGTAACTGAAGATGATTCATAGATCACTCAAGAACCCAACTAATGTCTATTACATATTCATGCCTTATAAACTAATGAAACTCTTTAACACAGGTTTCCAAAGCACACCTTTGGTTTTCCTTACAATCTAACCTTTAGGCTTTTTCTTTTCTCCTCCTTCACTTTTTGCCCAGCACCCAACTGTCTAACACTAGCACTTCAGTGTCAGAAAATAAATAGAAGAAGCACTAGAATTATATGATTATATTGCTAATGAAGCATAAATTTATATTGTTGCCACTCTTTCTTTTGTACAAATGTATGGCATATTTTAGAATTCGGTGACCTTCAATGATGTATATGTGAAATTCAGCCAAGAAGAGTGGGCCTTGCTGGAACCTTCCCAGAAGCAACTCTACAAAGATGTGATGCTAGAGACCTGTGAAAACCTCACTGCTATAGGTAAGACTGCTAATTTTCTTTCACTTTTAAAATAAAGAGACAACTCTTACTTTGTTATTGATCCTCTTCTGTAATTCCAATTTTGAATGAGGAGGAATGAGTTGAATAAATCAGGCATGGTTCTAAGGGTCACAGAAGATAGTGATTTAAGTTTTGCCTTAATAATAACATAATATTTCCAATAATATATATCTTCTGGTACTATATTTTAGGCTACAATTGGGATGACCACAATATTGAAGACCTTTTTCAAATTTTTACAAGTAATAAAAGGTAACTTTATGTGCATGTTGATACAGATATGAAACTTAAATTTTAATGAGTCCTGGAAGTTTGCTGTTTTTTGTTTGTTTGTTTGTGTGTTTGTTGGCTGCTTTTTATTTTCTGTTTTTGAAATAGTTTTTTTTTTTCTGGGTATCTGTGACTTTCTTAGACTTGCTTGTTAGACCAGCCTGACCTCAAAATCACACAGATCAGCCTGCTTTTGCGTCCACAAGTGCTGGGATTAAAGGCATATACCAGCACACATGGCTGTGTCCTGGAAGTTTTAAAGAAAAGCAACAGTGTAAAAACAGCACTGTGTTAAGTGTACTGATCATCATTAAAATCTCACAGTTCCATGTACTTCAATGTCAGCTATCTGATTTGTGTTTTCAAAGCACTCCCCTAAAATAGAAAAAATAAAATAATGTTGTATCAGAAAATACCATTTGAATATTATGGATATTACAGCTACTGAGTTGAACTGCCAATCTGTTTAGTCTCATTCTATCTAGTCAGATATTGCAAGAGGTATACACATTGAGTAAGTGACCAGTATGTGTCCAAAACCATCTAATAAGCAAATATTTCATAGTACAAACAGTGTTACTCATTTTCATGTAGTAACATTGTAAAGTTTAGTGAAAAGAGCAGCTTATGAAAGTCAAGAATATTGTTGTAGAGAAACCTTAATCCCTATATGACATGTGTATGATGAACAAAATCAAACTGTGTTAATTCAATGTTGGGATCTTTTATTATTCTTGTAATTTAAATTGGTATATCATATGTCACAATGTTTCTAAGACACATGAGCATAGGGATATTGAAGGAAGCAGTGTACATGTCTTTTTCCAAGAACAATTGATTTTGTAGCAATACCCACTTTGAGATTTTCTGAATGTGATAAATGGTTACTGTTAATTGGTTTTGCCACTTCACTGAAAATTCATCAGCAAACTCATACTGCTGAAAATACGCATGAATACTAGGAACTTGGAACTTCTTCTGCTTGTCCGGACTCACTTTGTTAATGAAATGTCATTCATATACTACAAAAAATTTTGAATGGGATTGCTGTGCTAAAATTCTGAATTCTTACAATACTCTTCATATATTTGACTAAAGCTCTCATAGAAAAATTATGCTATAAATTTTAATCACATAACAAATGCTCTTACTATCACAGGGATATTCAAAAATACCCATAATGAAGAATACCATGAATGTAAATAAAGTGATAAAACTTTAAAATTTTATTCTTTTTTACCATTAGACTGAATTATAAAATTAATTCATATAGATAATTATATTTATTAGTGTATTGAAATGACTCTAGGAAATATTTCATATGTTCTAATTATCTTTGCAGGCATGAAAGCAGTCATACTGGAGAGAAACCCTTCAAATGCACTCTATGTGGTAAATCCTTCGCCTATACCACTGTTCTCATACGGCATAAAAGAACACACACAGGAGAGAAGCCTTACAAATGTAACCAGTGTGGAAAAGCCTTTGCACGAAACAGTCATCTCTTAAGACATAAAAGAACACACACTGGAGAGAAACCTTATGAATGTAACCAGTGTGGTAAAGCCTTTGCAGAAAACAATCATCTCAAAAGCCATAGAAGAACACATACTGGAGAGAAACCTTATGAATGTAACCAGTGTGGTAAAGCCTTTGCAGAAAACAGTGCTCTCATAATCCATACAAGAACACACACTGGAGAGAAACCTTATGAATGTAACCAGTGTGGTAAAGCCTTTGCAGAAAACAATCATCTCAAAAGCCATAGAAGAACACACACTGGAGAGAAACCTTATGAATGTAACCAGTGTGGTAAAGCCTTTGCAGAAAACAGTCATCTCAAAAGCCATAGAAGAACACACACTGGAGAGAAACCTTATGAATGTAACCACTGTGGTAAAGCCTTTGCAGAAAACAGTGCTCTCATAATCCATAAAAGAACACACACTGGAGAGAAACCTTATGAATGTAACCAGTGTGGTAAAGCCTTTGCACAAAACAGTGATCTCATACGGCATAAAAGAACACACAGTGGAGAGAAACCTTATGAATGTAACCTGTGTGGTAAAGCCTTTGCACAAATCAGTACTCTCTTAAGCCATAAAAGAACACATACTTGAGAGAAACCTTATGAATGTAACCAGTGTGGTAAAGACTTTGCAGAAAACAGTCATCTCAAAAGCCATAGAAGAACACACAGTGGAAAGAAACCTTATGAATGTAACCAGTGTGGTAAAGCCTTTGCACGAAACAGTAATCTCATTAGCCATAAAAGAACACACACTGGAGAGAAAACTTATGAATGTAACCAGTGTGGTAAAGCCTTTGCAGAAAACAGTAATCTCATATGGCATAAAAGAACACATACTGGAAAGAAACCTTATAAATATACTCAACATGATAAAGCCCTTGCACAACAGAGTAGTCTCTGAAAACATGAAAAAACACACAGTGGAGAGAACCCTTGTGAGGGTAATTAGTGTGATAAAGCCTTTGCATTTAACAGTCATCTCCTAAGAAAACAACACATTCTGGAGGGAAACCATATGAATACAACTATGTGGTAAAGCGTTTGCACATAACATCTCCTAATACATAAAGGAACACATAGTGGAAAGCTGTCTGACTGTAACCAATGTGAAAACTTTTGGACTTCAGAATAATCTCCACACTCATGAAAAAATCCTAATGTACAGAAAGCCTGTGAGTGTTTTTGACATGGTGAAACCATTTCACATTTGTATAATCTTCATCGTCATGAAAGGATTCATAATGGAGGAAAAACTTATGAATGTGTTAAAATGGTGAGGCCTTGCACAAATCTAGAGTCATCATTATCATAAAAGTATCCTTACTGGAAAGGAATTCTGTGAGTATAAGCAATGTGGAAAGGCCTTTGTGTACTTTGGTCCACTGAGATCCAACAGAACTGAAAAACTAGCTCAATGGAAATGACCTACCTTTTCTGAAGGGGAAAGGGGATTAGGGGCAATAGGAATGGAGGGTAGTACTGGGGGAGAGAAGGGAAGGGGACTACAATTGGAATATAATGTAAATAAACTTATTTTTAAAAAAATACAATGAATGGTGAATATCAATTACATGCAACAGTATTATTTAATAAGGTGTTTACAGAAGACTTATTGATAATCCTGATTTTCAACATTTACTGTTTTCAGTTGCCTCACTTTACACAATAAACTTTTAGTCCAGTGGATGAATATGTAGGGAATGGTGAACTAACACCAGCCAGGAAAGTTCTCTGAGAGTATCACAACAGCGGTAGCCTGTAGAAGTTCCTCTGTGTACACATACCTATTTTTCCAAGGGTAGTATTGAAAAACATCACAACCAACACTGAATTTTGAGATATGAGGGAGGAGGCTTTCTTTTCCATGTATGACCCTGCTTCTGGCCTAGATGTGTAACCCTGTCAAGAGTGAGTTTTCTCTGCCTGACTTCATCTGGGCATCATAAGCACCTCTGACTTCATATGTCTTTAGACATAGACACCACCAATCAAATTTGATAGATGGCCTTTGACACAGATCCCTGATAACTCTCCCCTCCCTTCAAATATAGGATAATTTGGTTCTGTGTTCTTGTTCTTCTTATTCATATAATAGGAATGTGCTGTTTAATGCAAACTGAGCATCCTTGAATTACCTAGTATTAAACAATTATCTACACCTATACTTGGAGCATTGCAGGCACTCCCCAAGGAATATAAGCCTCTGTTTTCTGTTTTTTAGAATTAAAGTTGAACTTACTTTCTGAGGTGGTTCCCAGAGTGGCTGACCACTGTTATGCTTGCGGGCTTTCCAAGCTTTATACTACTCATCTTCTGCCCCTCATGGCTTCCTGGGCTGGTGGGAAACAGCCCTCCAGGCAGCAAGAGAATCACATTCTCTGTAATGCCTATGATAAAATGTTTCAGACTTCATAGCATTTCAAATTTCACATGTTTCTGGATGTGAGATGGTAAATAAAACAGTGTCTTGGAGTGGGACTCTTTAAAATGAGTTATACTTATTATTTAGTTCACTGTAAGGTTGCAGGCAAGCCTCATGGTATGAAATCTTCTGAGTACAGTGGCCCATGTAAAATAAATAAGCGCAGAAATTTTATTTCTCTGTTTTTAATAGCTGAGTACTGTTCTGATAATGTATAGGTGGATGGCAGAGGAGAGGAACTCCCCTTTTGAGTGGTCTAGGGAAAAGGGATGGGGAAAGATGGAGGGAGGGTGGGACCAGTAAGAGTTGAGGGAGCGACCTTCAATCAGCATATACAATGAATAAATTATGAAAAATAAAAACAATTAATGAAATAAAATAAAATAAAATATAGTAAGGAAAACAAAACAAAAAAGCAAAAATTTGAGTCTAGTTTGGGTAACTGCCCTCCCTCAAAGAGAATAAAGAAGATATATAGAAAGAAAAGAAAAACATAATCTTTGCCTTTGTCACCTTTCTTCACTGTGGGCCCACTTGAAGATCATTATCCAATGGTGACCATGCTTCTCTCTCTGAAGTTTATGTTACCATGGAAGTAGGATTCAAGCCTGGAACTAATGGCAGAGGTTCCTAGTTAATGTATCAAATGAAATCTACCTGCCATTTTCTCCCAGCAATCCTTCAGTCCTTCCATGTTTTCTTTTCCTCCAGGATAGTATAGCTCATGAAATGCCCTGAATTCTCCTTCCCAGGGCTTGAGCTAACCTTATTCCCCTCTCACTCACATATAGGCAAACTATTTTGGCTACCTGGTCCTGTCAAGAGCCATGCAAGAGCAACAGCAGAACAGCTGTAGAACTCATGGAATATGGCTCCTATTAGCATAGTCACGATGAGTTTGTCTTGGAGAAGCACAATTCCAAGAACTGCTTTTCCTGAGGACTTTGAGCTCTTATGTAGCATATCTCTGCTTGTTGTGCTTATGATGCCCATATACCTCATAACATGAGTTGTATGAAAACTCTAAGAAGTCTTCTAGCTTGTCACTGGGCAATATCACTGGCATTTAAAATTAACAATGCTTGATCTCTTTTCACATGTTTACTGGAGCAGATTAATGAATGAACCACTTCCCTTGAAAGGAGCCATAGATGTAGATTGTTAGCAATGAGCATTATACTTAGAAAGAATTTGATAAAAGAGATTGTTTAACAAGGTCAGGGAAGATGTTTTTGCTAATGGCTCTGATGTAAAAAATCTTAAAGAACAATTTAAAGTTAAGAAAAGTTCACTGTTAATAGAAAAGCCAGGGATATTTTAAGGTTGGTGAGCTGAAACAATAGCCCAAGGTAGCATTGGATGTCTGGACTCCCTCAAACTGGGTCTAAAATTGAGACAGCAGTTGATTCCCCTATATTTGTTTTTCCCCTCAGCTTCTTGATATGATTTAATAAAAGTGATTAATGAGTAGATGCACACCCCTTTAAAATTTAAAGTACAGTTGCCAGTACCATGCCATTTTTTATTACTGTTGCGCTATTGTACTACTTAAGATCTCAGATAAAGATACCTCCAGAAAATCTTTTATTTTACAGGCATTTTTTTAATCAATTCTAGGGTTTTTGTTTTTCCATATGAAACTGAGAATTGTTCTTTGAAGGTCTGTAATGAATTGTGCTGGTATTTTGATTGGAATTGCATTGAGTCTTTAGATCTCTTTTGATAGAGTGGCTATCCTATGTTAATCCTACCAATCCTGGAGTATGGGAGATCTTCTGATATCTTCCTTGAAGTTCTTTTTTTTTCCATACAAGTCATTCACTTGCTTGATTACATTCACACCAAGGTACTTTATGTTATTTGTGGCTTTTGTAAAGGGGTTTTGTTTCGCTAATTTCCTTCTGAGCCAATTTGTCTTCTGTATACAGGAGGGCTTCAGATTTTTTTAAATTTAATTTTGTATCCAGTAATTTTGGTGAAGTTGTTTATCAGCTGTAGTAGTTCCCTGGTTGAAGTTTTAGTGTTATTAATGTATACTATCACATCATCTGCAACACAAGCTGGACTGCATGTGTAGAAAAGTGAACCCTCCTCCATTGCTGGTGGGAAGATAAACTTGTACAACCACTTTGGAAATCAATCTAGTGTTTTGTTTTTGGTTTTTTTTTTTTTTTTCAGAAAATTATGAATAGTGCTACTAGAATATTCAGTTATACCAACCCTAGGCATATATTCAGAAGATTATCAACCATACAACAAGGACATTTGCTCAACTCTACTCATAACAGCTTTATTGATAATACCCCGAATCTGGAAACAACTTAGATGTCCCCAAACTGAGGAATAGACACATAAATTGTGGCGCATTTATACAATGCAATATTATTTATCAATTAAAAACAAGGAAATCAGCAGGCAAATGGATGCAACTAGAAAAGATCACTCTGAGTGAGGTATCCAGAAGCAGAAAGACACTCATGGTATATATTCACTTATATGTGGATATCAGTCAAATAAAGTAGGATTAAAATACTAAAAACTATAGTCCTAAAGGATCTAAACAACAGGAAAAACCCTAGTGAAGATGCTTAATCCTCATTTAGAAGGGCAAAAATGGGATAGACATCAGTAATGGGAGAAGACAGGGAACAGGGCCGGAACCTACCACAGAGGGCCTCTGAAAGAATCTACCTAGCAGGGTATTAAAGTAGATGATTAGACTCATAGCCAAACTTTGGGCAGAAAGCATGGACTAATATGGAGGATTCAGGAGATAGAAAGACCTGGATGGGAGAGGTCCTCCACAAGGAGGCCAATTGAGTCAAAAAAATATGGGCCCTGGGGGTCCTGTTCCAACCAAGGACCATGAATGAAGAACACCTAGAACCCCTGCTCAGATGTAGCTCATAAGTATCTCAGTTTCCATGTGAGTTCGCTATTAAGGGTAACAGCATCTGTCTCTGACATAAACTCAGTGGCAGGCTACTTGATCACCCATTCCTGGAAGGTGCAGCCTTGCCAGGCCACAGAGGAAGACGGTGCAGCCATTCTTGGTAAGACATGACAAGATAGTAGGAAAGGAAGACTTCCCCTATCATTGGACTAGGAGAGGGGTATAGGGGTAGGAGAGGGAGGTAGTTTGTAACTGTTGGAAGATGAAGGAGGGGCTTACAGCCAGAAAACAAAGTGAATAAATTGTAATAATAAAAAAGAAAAAAAATTAGGTTTTTTTTTTTTTTCCTGAATTGGCTGGACTCAGGCAACTGTCTCTTAAAAACAACTAGAAAGAATAATATTTCATCTCTACTCATTTTCCTTTTTCCTGTAATACTATATATAATAAATACCCTTGATTAAATTCAGTGGTTTGTCATATATTCCTAGTATTATAATATTGTAAAATATTGCACAAATCAAATTTTGATATGTTAAGTGTGTAAAAATAGTTTATGAAAAAGTGGCTTGAATTTTCAAAAGAGCAAAGGATGATTACTCAAAACTCAGGAGGGTGAAAATGGAAGGAAAATTGTTGGAAGAATAAATAATATATAAATAAATTAATATCTCTTACACAGTAATTATAACATTTGGTCATTGAGATTTAAAAAATATACACAGAATATTTCTCAAGTAAACAATGCTATTATTAATAAAAAAGCTATTATTAATAGCTTTTATGCATGCACGCTGAAGTATTTCTTTATATTATTCCTCTTGTCACTGAAATGTGTTCTTTGACAAGTCATGCCACTACATCCTGATGTTCAGGCTCTAATACTGACTATTCAGTTCTTATTTCAGAGTACTGACTTCTTTTAGCCCAATTAGGACTGAAGTCAGACAATGTTTGATTTCTGTGTCTAGCTCAGGTCATAACTTTTGATGATACATGTTGAGTTCATCCACAATTTCAAAGTAAAATGATTGCCTTTCTTGAAATGTTAAATGTTCTCTCTCCCTCTCTCATCACACACACACACACACACACACACACACACACACACATGCACACGCATGATACATGTAATAGCAGTTATTGGCAACCTAAGACTTGAAATTGAAAGAGCCAAAAGAGGGATATATGAGAGATTTTGTAGGTAGGACAGAGAAACGAGAAATAATGTGATTATATTAAAAATCTCAAAAAACAAAAGTACATGTGTTCCATGAATAAAAAAATGAATAAGATTATATTTTGCACTCATGTGATTCCGGACAATCAAGTCCATTCTATCTTAGCACACGGTAAGCTTTGCTTCAGTAAACATGAGTGTAGATGTGTGCTGGACCAGTCCAAGTCATCTGTTGTTTTCATATGGATAATGGTGGAACTCCTCATTCAGTGTGTACAGTCCATACTCTCTTTTAAATCGACTCAAGAATTTTAGTATTTGTTTGTGTGAACTTTATAAAATAAAGTTCCACTAAACTTCTTTTTTGGTCCACTTTCTTCTACTGTCTCCTTTCATCCTTTTACACAGAGATGCTGTCCAATCTGGATGATAAAGAGTGTTCAGTAGATGCAGCAGAAGAATGGACATTGTTGTCTAGTCCATTCTGTTAGTTCCTGTCTTTCTATTTGAGAATTGAACATCCAAGTCGAGAGATTTCAATGAGCAATGTTTATTATTTCAACTTATTTTGTAGTTATGGTGTGGGGTTTTTGCCTTCTGATTTGATGCTTGGGATTATTTGTTCTTTCTCTCTTGAGAGATCAGGAGTTATTCTAAACAGCCTGAATTTATATGCAACTTAGTATTATCAACTTGAAACTTTTAATATCCCTTCCTTGTTTATTATAATTTCTTTACATTTAATGCTTTAATTTTATGTGCTGAACACAATTTCTTTTCTGGTACACTTTAATTGTGGTTCTATATACTTTTTGTACTTTTATAGGCTACCCCTTTTTCATTAGGTTAAGGATACATTCTTCTATTATTTTGCTGAAAATATTTTCTAGGATTTTGATGTGAGTTTTTTTTCTTCTTTTTCTATTTCTATTATTCATAAATTACTTTTCGCACTTTTCAGACTTTCTGGTGCTTTTGTGCATGGCTATTTAACATTTCTTTTGACACAATTGTTCTTCTTTTTTCTTCTTCTTCTTCATCATCATCATCATCATCATCATCATCATCATCATCATCTTCTCATCCTTCTCCTCCTCCTGCTTCTCTTTTCTTTCTCCAACTCCTCCTTCTTTATTCTTTCTCTTCATCCTCCTCCTTCTCTTTTTTTTTTTTTTTAAAAATAGTCACTTTACTTACATATTCATCCGGATTAAAGTTTTCCCTTCCTTTAATCCTGGAAACTTTTTCCTATCTCCTCTTCTATCCTGTCTAAATTCTCCCTCATATTAAAAAGGGAGGGCTATAATGTATAATAAGAAAATAAAATAGCAAAAAGATAAAAGTAAGCACATCCGATTAGGAAAAGAAAAAGAAAAAGAGTCAAAGTTAGGAAATGATGCAGACTTGATCATACATGCAGGACTTTTCATAAAATATTAAACTTGAAACAATGGTATACACACAGAGGACATGTAGCTTTAAAAATAGAAAAAAAATCTTCAGCAAATTAAAGTGAGAACTATGATAAAAAATCTTAAATGCATGCCAGAATTCTAGGACATGAGAATCCAAACTTGCTAGTGAGGGAAATTTTTGGTCTTCTACCTTCAGAAATGTACTCTTAAAAATAAAATTAAGAGTAGTCCCTTGGATAAAATGAGTGTACCTTGGAGAAAACTACATTTTCATTTGCAAGCAATTATCAATTAGAGATAGGGATAGGGACAGCAATAAGTCTTTGTGCATGCTGCCTCAGTCTTTTGCAGCTTATATATTCTTCAGTCCTCTTAATTTGTAGTGATTTGTTCTTTGATATCCTCTATCCTTTCTGGCTCTTACACTCTTCTGGCTGAATTATTGAAGAGCCTGGAGGGCATATTCTGAGGTCTCTCACTGACTGTCTATTTTCTCTATGGGCCTCTGAATTTGTCTCCATCAGATGCAGGATGACACTTTTTTTGATGATGTTTGAACAAGATACTGGTCTATGAGTATAGCAGAATGATGGCAAGGGTCATTTTAATACTTTTAGTAGGACATAGTATTTGCTTTTTCCCTAGATCCATGGGCTATGTAATTTCTTTTTCTTGATCAATAAACCAGTGTCAGGTGTGGATTCCATCGTGTGAAGTGGGCCTTAAGTCAAACTATGGATTGGTTATCTACTCCTACAACTGTTGCACTAATATTGTCTTACAGGTAGGACATTGTTATAGTTCACAAGTTTGGTAGCTGGGTTAGCATTTATATTTCTTCTCTTGTAGTTGCAGAGTACTTCCCATACAAAAGTTGCTAGAATGCAGGTGTGACGGTTCTATGTAGGCACAAGCTCTATTTATCTATGTTCCATGTAAGTGTAAGTGTTGTCTCCAGCATGAGGGCACTGCATTCAATTTGTGGAGAGTAGCCTATAGTCTTGGCAAAAGCCTGTATTGTTTTGGCATTACAATCACACCACTTTGGCCAATACCTCAGTTAAATATAACCCATTACCAGTACTGGATGCTTTATTTACTGACAAGAGATTTCCAGTTGGAACTTTCTTCTTGTGTGGTGATTACATTTATATTGGCTTCATATATATATATATATATATATATATATATATATATATATATGTATATATATTTGATATATTTGAGAAAGTTTCTATTGCATTAGGTTTCCACTGTACCAAACAAATGACCCTTAATTTTACCTGCCTTTTTTCATGTTACGTTTTCATTGCCCTCTTCCTTTCTCAATACCCTTCAATTCTGTCTTTTTAGCCCACCTTCCATTTGTACCAAGTATTTTATTTCCCTTTCCTATGGAGAAATCTCTGCCTCCCCTAACCTCCAGTTTTTAATCTGTATGTATCTCCTGTGGTATTATGTTCAGTTGCTTGCATAACATACATCTTGACACTAATATATATGTAAAAGCAAATACACACCCTATTTGTCTTCGGGGGTCTAGGTTCTCTCACTCTCAGTTACCTGCAAAGGTGCATTTACCTTCACGTTTCATGATTTGATTTTTTAAATGTCTGAGTAATATTTGATTATGTAAATACACTAGTACTATAACAAAAATAGAAATACACACTGGAAAGCTAGAAATACACACTGGAAAAACAGATAAAATATTCACAAATGGTGCTGACGAAACTAGATGTCTATATGTAGAAACATGAAAATAGATGCTTATTTTCACTCAAAAGCCACCTTCAAATGGATTAAAACCTCACCAAAGTTCATATACAGTTAAAGTCTTGAAGTCAGCACAGCTATTTGACAAATATCCAGCATAGCTGACTTGCATGTTACAATAGCCTTCATGCTATCGTTCAGGCTTGGTCTTGATCTCCACTTGCTACATGCTTAGAGGGTTTTCAATACATGTACAACCTGGGGCCATTGGAGCAATGGGAAATTTTTAATGTATCATTTATGCCTTCACTCTGTTGTACTGCTTCTAAGCTTCCTCACAAAAATCCTGAGCATACTGCCAGTCTCATTTTTAGGGGAAATATCAATTATCTGGCCCTACATGAATGTCTTCCTCATGGAAGTTGTAACTCACATAAAAATGGCAGAAAACTCCTTATGAGACTTCAGCTCCAAGATAGTCTTGCAAAATCTACCCTTGTGCTTCCTCAAGAAGAAAATAATCAGAACAACATACTCTTAAAAAGGCAAACAAAGTTTCTAGAGCTAGGAGAGTTGATAGTATTTGAGATTAAATGCCTTGTACTTCTGTATCCTCAGATGATTACTTGGCATATAAGATTAGGAGTTACATATGATATGTTCTCAATGATTAGATAAAGATGTAAATGAATGGCTGGAGATATCTTCACCTTACAGTAGGGTCTATAATGATGGACAAAGAATGTTTTATAAAAATCATTTTTAAAGTGAGGTATTAGGGCCTCCTTTTCCTAGAAATATCAGCTTTCACAGTATCACTGTGGTGTTGTATGACCAAAATAATGAAAGAATACTTAGATTTAGCACATAAGTAAATTCTACAAAGATATGAGGTATAGACAATGCATTATGCCAGGAATTTAATAATAACTGTTGCTGCTTTGGTCTAAATTGTTTTACTTGAGGCTGTCCATTAAAATTTGATAATATACTTCTTGGGACAAAGCAATATGCCCAAGCTGGCTTAAATATTTTCTCTCTATTGCCATTGAATCTGAGAATTCTTCCAACCTGAGAATGGGCTTTCAGGCTGTGGCAAATATGCCCCCAGAGTCTCAAAAATGTCAGGTTATGGGACTGATGAAGAAAAATGAGAGTAAACTATAAGGTTTATCAGTGATGAGTAAATTTATGACCAAGAGACAGGTAAAACTCCTGTCTGGGGACAAGAGGGATATCATTTATGTTTTAAAACAATTTGAATCTATCTTTTATTATTGAACTCTGTATAAATAAAGAAGTACTCTGTATTATTTATCACAATTACTATTATGTAATTAAAATTTGAATATTTATATGTCCAGAAATTAAAAAGTAACATGTATAACTTACTAAAATGTGTTTTCAGAAGTAGTTTCTATTCTGAAATAGAGTGTATCTATATAACAATGCTTAAATGAAGGGCTCTTTTAGTTATGGTTAGATATACATTTTATATAAACTTACTAAAAGAAGAAGTAAATAATTTCATTTGAAGACACTAATGTATTTTAATATAGTCCAGTTATTGAACTTAATGATGGGTGAGTCATGGTGCTTGAGAAAGATCCCCAAAACTATAGCTGTGCTGACAGATAAACACAGAGCCATGCAGACCAGGACCAAGCCCAGAGGATCTTCAAAGGACAGGAAAGTCACTGCCATTGTCAGGCACTTGTTTCTCTCAAGGTTTAGGTACTCTTGAATTCAGCAAGGGATACATTCCTGCTGATCTGTGGGGAGAAAGTAAATCAACACCTTAACTCCTACAAGTCACTCCATGTTCAGTCCATGAAGAAAGATTTTCAATGATATTGTGTGCATCCTATCACATTCTCTTTTACTATAGTGCCAAGAAGGACACTAAACATTCATTATTTGTCATTTGAGGTAATGGTTACCTAAGTTCTTTTTTCTATCTAGATCTATGATTAAAGATGTTGAATATTTTTGTGTTTCTCAGTCAACTGTGTCTTATTTATGCTTCATTCAGTCACCCTGGTTTATCATTAATTTTTACAATTTGTTCACTTTGTATCCCAGTTGTAGCCCCCTCCCTCATCTACTCTATGTCCTGCTATCCCTCCCCCCTCCTCCCCTATCCTTCTCATGTGTCCTCTAATAGGGAAGGTCCTATCAGACTTTAGCCTACCAGTTTCCATTAAGACTCCCTGTATCCTATTCATCTGTGGGCTTACTAGTTGTCCCTACCAGGCAGAAGTGATCAAGAAGCAGGCAACTGAGTTCAGAGACTGTCTCTTCACCCCTTACTAGGAATCCCATATGGAGACTGACGTGTCTATGGGCTACATCTGAGCAGGGGTTCTAAGTCCTCTCATGTTCTTTGTGTGATGCATCAGTCTCTGCAGGTCCCCAGGACCCAGATTTTTTTGGCTTTGTTGGTCTCCTTGAGTGACTCCTGTCCCCTTTAGGTCCTTCTATCTCCCACTTCTTCAATAAGACTTTTTGTGCTCTATACAAAATTTTCCTGTGGGTCTCGGCATCTGCTTCAATCACCTGTTGAGTGGAGTCACTTAGTGTACATCCGTGGAAGGCTCCCATCTTGTTCTCTCTCTTCTATGGGTTCTGGCGTCTATTCTGTTTTCTTTCCTGAATGAGAATTAAGCATCTTCCCTATGTTCCTCCTTGTACTTTAGCTTTAAAAAGTCTTTAGACTTTAGTATGTCCAATCTATATTGTATGGGTAATGTCCACTTATAAGTTAATATATACCAAAGATGTATTTCTGCTTCTGGAATACATAACTCAGGATGATGTTTTTTAGTTCCATCCATTTGACTGCAAATTTCATGATTTTCTTGTTTTTAATAGCTCAGTAATATTTCCTTGTGTAAATCTACCACAATTTCTGTATCCATTCCTCCACTGAGGGACATCTAGTTTGATTCCAGATTCTGGCTATTATGAATAAAGCTGTTATTGTCATATTGGAGCAAATGTCCTTGTATGGTTGAGCAACTTTCTGATATATTCCTAGGAGTTGTTTAGCTGAGTCTTGGGGTAGCAGTATTCCCAGTTTTCTGAGAAAGCACCAGACTGATTTCCAAAGCAGCTGTACAAGTTTAGATTCTCACCAGCAATGGAGGAGGGTTCTCCTTTCTGCACATCTTCTCCAGCATGTGTTGTCCCTTGAGTTTTTTATCTTAGCCATTCTGATGGGTGTGAGGTGGAGTCTCAGAGTCGTTTTGATTTTCATTTCTCAGATTTTTAAGGATGTTGAGCATTTTTAAGTGTTTCTACACCATTCAATATTCCTCTGTTGAGAATTTCTGTTTAGCTCTGTACCCAATTTTTTATTGGATTATTTGATTTGTTGGGTTCTTTATATATTCTGGTATTAGCTTTCTATCAGATGCAGAGTTGGTGAAGATCCTTTCCCAGTCTGTAAACCATCCTTTTGTTCTGCTGACAGTGTCCTTTGCTTTAGAGAAGTTTTTACCTTTTATGAGATCCCATTTATTGATTGTTGATCTTAGAGCCTGTGCTGCTGGTGTTCTGTTCAGGAAGTTGTCTCCTGTGCAAATGTGTTCAAGCCTCTTCCTCATTTTTTTAAATAACAGATTAAGAATGTTAGTTTTATGTTGAGGTATTTGATCCACAAGGAATTTACTTTGGTGCAGGGTGATAAGTATGGATCTATTTGTTTCTTTCTATGTGTGGACATCCAGTTAGACAAGCACCACTGGTTGAAGATGTTCTTTTTTTCCATTGAATGGTTTTGGCTTCATTGTCAAAAATCAGGTTTTGTAGTTGTGTGGGTTTATTTCTGGGTCTTTGATTCAATTCCATTGATCCACCAGTATGTTTCTATGCCAATACCACACCTTTTTTACTGTTTCTCTGTAGTACAGCTTGAGATCCAGGATGGAGATACCTCCAGTTTTTTTTTTTTTTTTTTTTTTGAGAAGATCCGGGTACATTTTATTTAACTCAATATCTCGATATTACCAAAATATAATCCAATGTATGGTCAATATATAAAGACATTATTCAGAAGATATTTTAAATTATGTATTTGACACTGACTGTGTTTATTTGGATGCCAAATTTGGATTTAAAATATTTCTCTTTGTGTTGAGATTTCACAACAGCCATATCTGCAAAAGTAGATCCACCCGCCCAAGCCTTTACAGCTACACTTAACAGTTTTCCTCAGTAACTGGACTGAAATATGTATTTAAATGAAAATTTGGTTCTTCTGCGGTGCCAGTGACATTTTGATGTAGAGGGCCATCGTGAACCACAGCTGCACTTCAGGGCAGTTCTTACAGGAATGGCCTTGAGGGCGGCCTGACCACTGGATTATTTGAACTATTCTGGCTTTTTTTTGTTTTTTTTGTTTTTTTATGTGATGTTGAGAATTGTTCTTTCAAGGTCTTTAAAGAATTGTGTTGGTATTTTGATGGGAATTGCATTGAATCTCTACATTTCTTTTGTTAGAGTGGTCATTTTGCAGTTATTCCTACTGATCCATGAGTATGGGAGATCGTTCCATCTTATGATATCTTCTTCGATTTCTTTATTCAAAGACTTGAAGTCTTTTATACAGATTTTTCACTTGCTTGGTTAGTCACACCAACGCACTTTATGTTATTTGTGGCTATTGCACGGTTGGTTTTTTTTCCTAATTTCTTTCTCAGCCCTTTTGTCTTTTGTATACAAGAGGGCTTCAGATATTTTTTAGTAACTTTGTATCCAGCCATTTTGCTGAAGGTGTTTATCAGCTGTAGTAGTTCTCTGGTAGAATTTTTAGGGTCACTCAAGTATACTATCATATCATCTGTGAATAGTGATACTTTGACTTCTTCCTTTCTGCTTTGTATCCCCTTGATTTCCTTTAGTTGTTTTACTGCTCTAGCTGGAATTTCCAGTACTATATTGAAGAGAAAGGAGAGAGTGACCAAATTTGACTTGTGTCTGATTTCAGTGGGATTGATTTAAATTGCTTTCCATTTAGTTTGATGTTTGCTATAGGCTTGTTGTATATCATCTTTACTGTGTTTAGGCATGTGCCTTTTATGTCTGATATCTCCAAGACTTTAACATTAATTGGGCTTGGAATTTATTAAATACTTTTCAGCATCTATTGAGATGATCATGTGTTTTTTCTTTTTCAGTTTGTTTATGTGGTGGATTACACTGATGGTTTTCTATATATTGTATCTCCCCTGCATGCCTAGGATGAAGCCACTTGGTCATGGTAGATGAGATCTTTGATGTTTCTTTAGATTCATTTTGTGAGTATTTTATTGACTATTTTTGTTTCAATATTAATAAGAGGGAATGTTCTGAAATTATCTTTCTTAGTGTATCCCTGCCTTTTAGTTAGCTTTTGTGAGGTTTAGGTATCAAGGTGAATGTAGGCTCATAGAATGAGTTTGGTAATGTTCCTTCTTTTTTTGTTTTGTGAAATCATTTGAAAAGTATTGGAATTACCTCTTCTTTGAAGATCTGGCAGAATTCTGTGCTGAAACCATCAGGCTGTGGGCTTTGTTTGGCAGGGAGAATTTTGATGACGGCTTCTATTTAATTAGGGCATATAGGTCTATTAATTTAATTACCTGATCCAGATTCAACTTTGATAAGTGGAATTTAGCAAGAAAATATTCCATTCATTTAGATTTTCAAATTTTGTGGCATATAGACTTTTAACATAAAACCTAGTGATTCTGTGAATTTCCTCAGTGTCTGTAATTATACCCCCTTTTATTTTCTGATTTTGCTGATTTGTATAGTGTCTCCCTGTGTTTTAGTTATTTAGGCTAAATGTTTGTCTACCTTTGTCATTTTTTTCAAGAGCCTGCTCTTGCTTTTGTTTATTCTTTGAATTGTTTTCTTTGTTTCTAATTTATTGATTTCTGCCCTAAGTTTGATTACTTATACTCCTCTTGTGTATGTCTGCTTCCTTTTGACTAGGTCTTTCACATGTGTTGTTATGTTGATTTGAGATGCCTCAGACTTTTTTATGAAGGCACTTAATTCTATGAACTTTCCTCTTAGAATTACTTTCATTATGTCTCATTAGTTTAGGGAAGTTGTGCCTTCATTTTTGTTAAATTCTAGAAAGTCTAATTAGTTTATTTCTTCCATAATCCAGCTGTCATTCAGTAGAATTCAGTTTCCTTGCATATACAGGTTGTTTACTCTTTTTTGTTACTATTGGGGTCTAGTTTTAGACCATGTTGTCCTAATATGATACAAGAGATTATATTGTTGTAATATTCTTTTGTTGGAATGTATACAATTTACCCTTGTTCATTCAAAAGCTGATTTCTCTCCTCCATTGTCTGGTTTCAATCCAGATACTGCATTGTGATGCTTTTTATAGGCATCACCTGTCTCAAGTTTGCATAAACATGCCACCATTTGTTCTCTATATTGTCATTTAAAACAACCAGCCCCAATACTGAGCAATGGAGAGGACAGGGTGAGACATCCTGGTCCAGAGTGGGAGGAAGAGGTAGGAAGAAGGAGAGGAGAGGAGGAGAATCTGCAGGAGAGGTCTTGGCACCACATGTAGAAATGAACTGGAAATAAGATATCACTAAACGCCATATGATGGGTGAATCTGAATGGTGGGAAACTCTGTCGGCTTAGAGGTTTAGGATGGAGTAACTGTTGGCCAGCATTGTGCTCTAGGTTAATTAAATAAATCCTAGTCTCTGTGTGGTGATTCAGTTATACAGCTGTTTAGGAATAACCACTGCTCAACTAAATGATTTTTTAATAGTTAATGTTAATAACCTACAACAAATGGCACCCAACTAATCTAAGTATCCACACCCTTTAAATCCTACTTTAATATAATTTGCTTTGGGAGAGGAATAAGCTCTCAGTGATACAACCCAAACTTTAAACCTAAAAACTCCCAGATAAATTACTGGCTCTTTAAGAGAGACTCTTAAACATGCCTCAGAGCAAAAGACAGCCTGCTGTGGGTAGACCTGAGACTGAACAAAACTGGTTGCCACTACAGTCTAACATGATGAGAGAAATATTAAAACAGACTTCTTTGAGCTTGGCTGATAATCTCTTCTACGGTTTTAAGACAGAAATAAAGGAAAGTTTAGAAATTATGACTATGGTTACATTCCTATTCCTCAATTTAACTTTAATAATTGATTTAGCCTTTTATGTCTTCTCAAATGCAAAGGTTTAGAAAAGATACTGGAACAACACAAAGAACAAGTAGAACAATATGAAGAAAAAAATAAAGGTTGGAAATAGGACATAAAACAAGACATACAAAAACTTACATACAGAACATGATAAACAACAGGAAAAGAGGGCAGAGGTTTTAGAAAAGATACTGGAAAACACAAAGAACAACTAGAACAATATAAAGAAAAAATTAAAAGTTAGGAGCAAGGCATAAAACAAGACATTCAAGAGATTATTGAACAAAACAAACAACAGAGAGATAGGTGTGAAATATGGGTACCGAACTTAAAAGAAGAGTTTAGAATATTAAGTAAAGAAAATACTCAGGCAGACGAAAAAAGATAATAAAGAAAGCCAAACAAAGGTGGTTAGAAAACAAATGTTAGCTTATTTAGTCAGTGTACAACAGAGACAAGCAGAAGATGATCACTGACAGGATTACCATGAGGCTGAATGGCACCCTGTGGAAGTGTTAGACCTAAGGTGGATATTCAATTCCAAAGAGTTGGAACTTTATATAAAGTGAAACAAAGTGTTAGATGGCTTAAATGTACAGGAACTGAAGGTCAAATAAGAAAACTAAGACCATATGTGGCGGAGATAGCCATAAACTTATGGAAAAGAGATCTGTTACAACAATGGAAGACCCAGATTAACATCCCCCCAAGTTCTGAGACAAGCCAAAAAAATAAAAACAGGTAATACTCTTGATAAAGAAGCTAAAATTATTTTAAAATGTCATAAAAAACAGTTTCAGACTGTCCAGACTGTCCATAAACAAAATACAGCAGAGGCCATCTTTTCAACTGCCTGTTACAATCCAGAATCCCATTGCCTTCCTTGTTACCTAAAGAATGGCCTATTATACTGATTGATTTAAAGGATTGCTTTTTCACAATTCCTTTACATGAACATGATAGGGAAAGTTTTGCTTTCTCAGGACCCATTTTGAATAGAATCTGTCCAATAAACAGATATCACTAGACGTTCTTAACACAAAGGATGTTGAACAGTCTTATTTTATGCCAATATTTTGTACAAAGCTGTGTGAGATAATCCATAAGCAGTTTCCTCAATCCATAATTTACCACGATATGGATGATATCTTATTGGCTGATTCAGATAGAAAAACATTAGAAAATATTTTTGATGAAATAAATAGAACTTTGCCTTGTTGGGATTTAGAGATTGCGCCCGAAAATGTACAAAAGGGAGATTCTATTAATTACCTAGGATACAAAATGGGCCTACAAAATACTTGACCACAAAAAGTATAAATTAGAACCCAATTAAAACTCAATGATTTTCAAAAATTGCTGTGAGATATTACATGGCTATACCCTACCTTTGGTTTAGCTACTCAAGAGCTAAGTAACATTTCAAATTTTACAGGATGATAAAAAACTTTAAAAGTCCAACAACATTATCAACTGAAGATGAAAGTGAATTGGCTCTGGTTGAAAGGAAATTACAAGATGCATATATAGACCATATTGATCCAGAGATGGCCTGTATTTTGGTTATCTTGCTTTCCACTCATTCTCCCACAGGAATTATTATGCAGAGGGAGGACTGTCTTAGAATGGATATTTTTGGCACAGAAACAAAATAAAACCTTAAAAACTGAATCCTTATGATTCAGTTCAAAAATCAAAATTATATACAATTCTTTTGGTGTTATCATATTTTCGAGAATCTCTTAATATAGCCACTGACTCTCAATATGCAGAAACAATTTTTTTTGCATATATAAACTGCTGATCTAATTCAGGATAATTTGGACTTAACTTCACTGTTTCTTCAATTACAATGAGTAATCAGAAATAGTAATAATCCACTGTATATAACATAGATCAGATCTGATATGGGTCCACAAGGCCCTCTAGCACAAGACAATGATGAAATTGATCAACTATTGATAGGAAGTGTGTTAGAGGCCTCACATCAGAATTTCATTAAAACACCATGTTAACAGCAAAAGTTTCAAAAGAGAGTTTTCTATCACTTGGCAACAAGCCAAAGAAATTGTGTGAAAATGTCCCACTTGTTCATTATATAACTAAACTCCACTAACTGCAGGAAGTAACTCTAATGGCAACCAAAGAAATGAAATTTGGCAAATCACGTATTTTATTTATAGAGTTTGGTAAACTTTAATATGTGCACCATACTATAGACACACATTCAGGGTTCCAATGAGCAAAAGCCATAAGTTCTGAGAAGGCTGATTCAGTTATTAAACATTTATTAGAAATTATGGAAGTTATGGTTATGCCTACACAATTTAAGACTGATAATGCTACAGCATATGTCTCTAATAAAATGGAAATATTTTTTTTTACATATTATAAGATAAAACATGTAACAGGTATACCTCACAATCCTGCCGGTCAAGCAGTCATTGAAAAATTGAATCGTACTTTAATTGACATGCTTAACAAACAGAGAGGGGGATTAAAGTACCACAGAGATAGATTACATAATGCTTTATTGACCTTAAATTTCTTAAATGTTAATGAACATCAAACAACAGCTGCACAAAGACATTGGATTATAGAAAAAAAACTGCTGAATTATTTCAGCCTATATATTCCAAAGATACCCTAACTTCACAATGGACAGTAGGGAATGTGTTAAACAGTGGGGAAGAGGTTTTTCATATGTTCATACAGGAGAAGAGAAATTATGGGTTCCTTCAAAACTAATAAAAATCAGATATCACAGAGGAAGACCACCTGAAAACATTGGTCACACACCAGAATAGAGAAATAACGAAGACCAAACAAAACAGGTAATATAAATTGATAATCCCTTCACATGGGAACAACTCTAAAACTGACCGAGACATAAAGAATGTCTCTAGCGGAATTTCAGCAGTGCATGGCCAACAATTCCTTGGCTATAATAGCCTCAATATTTATTATGCCATTCTTTTAATTGGCATTGATAAAATTGGTTTACAGTTTAATTTCATTCTGAACATCTCTTACATTCATGCTTTTAGAACTGTGTAATGCTTGTGAGAAATTATAAGTTTGCAGAACAAAAGGAGTGAATACTGGAGATGCTGGACCAAACCTGACAGAATCCTCCTTCCAGCATGCTGAGACATTGACACATCTGTTTCATTATCTTGCATGTTCCAGAATTCTGCTTCATCCTGTCTCAACAGCTTCAATTGCTGTTTCTCATCACGGCTCGCTCCGAAGAGAGCTTTGAAGAAAGCTACAAATCTTAATTGATCCAGCATTTTAGACTGTTCTAAACAGGACTTTTATTATTTTCTCAACATTCAAAGACTGGACCACAAATATTGCTTGCTTAATTAAACATTTTTCAATTTTCTTTGGGCCCCCAAAAGGATTTCTGCATGTCCAAAATGTCAGCTAGAAGAAATCAATAAGAATGATGTCCTATTTTCCTTAAGGGGGATTGGGTAGGTTTTGGGTTGTTTTCTGTGGCTACAAGTGTTTATTGTCATTGGGAGATGTTTATAAATTACTAATGGTCTTATTCAGAGTGAAACTGTTATGCCCAGTTTGGGAACCCAAAAAGATCAGGGATACACTCTGCTGTAAATACATGAGGTTTTAAAAATTGTATACGTCTTCAGACATGGGACACAAACTTCCTGTGGACAAAGGAGAGGAATGTAGCCCTGAGATCTAGGGAAGCAAGGTTTTTATGGGGCAGAACCTCAAGCAGGGACTTAGATGTTTTGGTGTTACATGATTGTGTAATTGAAACTGACTTTTTAAATGATCGGTCCACTTTGGGCAGTAAGACTACAAACAGTTTTGGCCTGGTCCTATGGGCCAGTTTCCTAGCAACTGTATAATTAGTGGGCAGGAAAGAATGCATTAAGGCAAATTTGTCCCCTCAGGGCATTAAGGATAGTTCTCCCCGAAGGAGGTTGGACATGTCTCCAACTAACTAGCCTTTATTCATGCTTCTGCTTTAAACTTTAAAACAATACCCACTGACTTTAAGTCTTTGGTCTCTCAAATCCACTAAGAATTAATGTAATTGGGATTTTAAAAATGAAATATAATGAAGTTTCAATTCTTTCTTCCATCTGCTATTTTTCCCATAAACTCTACTGTGTGCCTTCCTCGTGAAAGGAACCTGGCAATGTGCCAGCAGGCCTGGCTCTGATTTTTTTTATTTCAATCTTATTTATTATTATCATTAATTTGGGTTTTTGAGACAGGGTTTCTCTGTGTAGCCCTGGCTGTCCAGGCCTTCTTGTATACCAGGCTGGCCTCGAACTCCCAGAAATACTCATAGATATCTACCTGCCTCTGCCTTCCGAGTGCTGGGATTAAATATGTGTGCACTGTGCTTGGCAGGGCTTTCTTATAGCCTGGTTGAAGTCATACTTTATGACTTAGGACATGTCTAGACAAGTGAGTGTGAAGAGCTGGCAGGGGTGCAAACCCTTCCTTTTGGAGACAGGATGTCTCCTGTGGCCTTGTATGTCCTGAACTCGTTTTGCAAACCCATATGGCCTGGAAATCACACCAGCCTCTGCTTGCCTCACTGACAGCCACAGTCATGTGACACTACACCTGGCTTCTTGTTATAATCTTTAAGAATGATTTATAATCTCGGTCAGCCTTCCTGGGACCAGCCCTGTTTTGACTGGGAGAGTCAGCACTCACTAAAAGAAAGGGGGGGCAGGGAGCCCAGGATTCCTTCTGCAGTGAGCAGGGACTGGCTGGGCCCTGGCTGAGCAGGGGAACTAAAACTGGACACATGTAAACTGGGAATACATAAATTTAAGCTGAGGCTGTGTGTGCAATGGACTAGCTTTACTTACTAAGGGACCCTTGTGCTTTTTCCCCCTCTTCTAAGAAGTGCAAATTATTATTATTATTATTATTATTATTATTATTATTATCAAATTATTATTATTAAAAGGGAATGAGTTATTACTATTATTAAATTATTATCAAATTATTAAATTAAATATTATTATTAAATACTGTCAATAATATTAAATATTATTATTAAATTATTAATAAATAATATAACATGTAATAAATGTTATTATTAAATTATTATTATTAAAAAGGGAATGAATTATTAATATTAAACTATTATTATTAAAAAGGGAATGAGTTATTATTAAATTATTAT
Source organism: Meriones psammophilus (assembly GCA_036365155.1). NCBI lineage: Eukaryota > Metazoa > Chordata > Mammalia > Rodentia > Muridae > Meriones > Meriones psammophilus. The sequence goes on from JAEOAE010002995.1 coordinate 30,356, forward strand.
TATTAAAAGGGAATGAGTTATTATTATTAAATTATTATTATCAAACCATTATTAAATTATTATTAAATTATTATTAAATAATTAAATTAAGTATCATTAAATATTATTAGTGTTAATAATATTAAATTATTATTAAATATATAATATAATAAATAATATTATTAAATTATTATTATTAAAAGGCAATGAGTTATTATTATTATTATTAAATTACTATTATTATCATTATTAAAAAGGGAATGAGTGTTCTTTTTGGAGGAAACTATTTATTTGTGATTCATGGTGTAGCTCTCTTTATTATGGAAGCTTTGTTTATTATTTGTACACTATTCTGTCTGCACACCAGAGGAGGGCGCCAGGTCTCACAATAGATTGTTATGAGCCACCATGTGGGTGCTGGGAATTGAGCTCAGGACCTCTGGAAGAGCAGCTTGTGATCTTAAACTCTGTGCCATCTCTCCTGCCCCCTCATTTCTTATTTTTATTTTTTAAATTATTATTTATTCATTTTTACATCTCTGTTTTAGACCCCTCCCTCTTCTCCTCCCAGTCCTACCCTCCCTGTCTCCCCTATCATCCCTCACCTGGCTCCTCAGAGAGGGGATCACCCTGCCTCTCCTGTGCACACCCACCCACCCCAGCATATCAAGTGGCATCAGGACTGAGCCCATACTCATTGCCTGGCGAGGCAACCCCAACAGGGGAAAGTGAAAGAAGAGCTAGCTTGTGGGTCGGGGTGAATTCATATGTGTGTTGGTCCTGCTGTGTTTACAAGGCCTTGTTACCCTTGTGTCCTTCATCCACTCTGGTGCTTACACTCTGCACACAGAGTTTCTTGAGCCCTTAGGGGCATAGGTTTCTTGGAGACTTCTCATTTAGTGTGGAATGGTCCAAGGCATCTCACTGTTTGCATATCGACTGGATGTGGGTCTTTGTATTTATTCCCATCTGCCGCAAGAGGAAGTTTCCAATGATGGCCTAGCAATGCACCAATCTGTGAGTATGGCTGTGCTCCTTTAGCACAACTGTAGCATTGAGATTTCTTTTATGTCCTTGACCTCTGTAGACTGCGTTCCTGGCCACTCAAGCAGTATTGGATCAAGGTTCCTTCTCATGGAGTGGGCCTCCTGAAACCCAACTAGATATTAGTTTGTCTCTTCCGTGACCTTTATGCCACAAGCACACCAGCAAATCTTGTAGGCAGGTCACTGTTGGAGAGTAAAGGGTGTATGGCTGGGTTGGTGTGTACTTTTCTGGTGGCATGCAGCATATGTTCCCGTATTGCAAACAGCAGTCTATAAGGGTGAAAGTTCTTGGTAGGTGCCAGCTGGGATTCGCTGTATCCAATGACTTGTGAAGGTGTTGTCCTCAGCAACAGAATCTTACCATCAAGTTGGGGAGAGCATTGGAGGATGGACACAGGTTGGGTGGCCCCAGGCCCTGCTTTGTTCTAGCACAGAGACACCCTGCGTCCCGACTCCACAGGACTCTGGGAAGCCTGCTTTCAAGACACACCTTCGTCTGTTCTTATTAAATTGAAATAAATACATAGTATTAAATGAAAACATCATATATATATATATATATATATATATATATATATATATATATATATATATATATAGCTAGTTATTAAGTGACACGTGTGTGCCACCAGAGGGCACAAGATTCCTTGACAGATGGTTTGATCGCCACCGTGTGCTCCATAGGATGAAACCTGGCACCTTGGTGAGAGAGGGATTCTCTGTGTCACAGAGCCCTGGCTGTTGCGATGAAAAAGGTTGGCTTTTTTTTTTTTTTTTTTAAAGATTCATCCATCCATCCATTCATTCATCTATTCATTCATTGTACAGCATTCTGTCTGTGCACCAGAAGAGGGCACCAGATCACATTACAGATGGCTGTGAGCCACCATGTGGTTGCTGGGAATTGAATTCAGGACCTCTAGAAGAGCAGACAGCATTGTTAACCTCTGAGCCATCTCTCTTGCCTCTAGTTTTTTTTTTTTTTGTTGTTGTTGTTTTGTTTTTTAAATCTTTAAAAAATATTTATTTTTGATGTAAGCCGCATTTCTGCCTTACCAAGACTAGTCCTGCTTTGACTGGGAGACTCGAAATTAATTTTAAAAAGGGGGAGCGACCCCAGGATCCCTTCTCCAGGGACCAGGGACCAGCTGGAATGCGTCTAATCAGGAGAATTCAAAGCGCACATTTTTCCTGCACACAAGTGGCTTCCAGCAGCCCTGTATGTTTACTTCCGGTACCAGGGGATGGGGCGATGACGCCACAAATTGGCTCCGAAAGGCTCCTGATCCAGTAGACTCCGAGGGGCGCAGGACGGGGACATTTACAGAACACAAGGGACCAGGGAAAACGCTGTGTGCGTTGTGGCGCGAGGAAAGCGCTTCCCGGGGGATACTTCTGGGTCCTGACAAAGCTCTAGGCTAAGTAAGGAGGAGGAGGATGCCTTGTGAGGGTGAAATGCAGTGCGTACAGCATTCTGGGAATTGTATTTCTATGTCTGCGACTCGGCAAAGCGGACAATACAGTGAGACCCTGGCTATGTTACTACAAACAATCCCAGAAGTCTTTGCTCTGAGGCAGTTCTCACAGAGGCTCCCAGCTGGCACAATGCACTCTGGGATTATTTGTAGTTCCCTGGCTATGGAGTGCTTGGCTTTAAGAATTCTCCGTGTATGGGACATTTCATCATGAGTTCAGTGCTCTTTCGTAAGGATGTTCACAGTCGTAGACATAAAACAGATTTTTTCCTTTTTTTTTCTCTATGAGACACCGATAATACAACGTGAGTGGCCAGATGTGGAGCCGAAATGCGGTAGATAGATTTAAAGCCTGGACAGCTCCTAAGAGGGTGGATGGGGTATTGGAGCTTTTGGACAGGACTGTGCTGGATGTTAAGTGGAACGCGAGCACCCACAAGCATACATGCCATGTCTTCAATGTGTTATGTACTGTTGAAAAAGCAGGCACTTGAGGAAAACTATAAGGTTATATTCCAAGAAGCTGGCAGTTGGTGGAAATTCAAAATTCAAGAGTTAGCACGGCACCTCTTCATTTTCCTAGTTCCTCATTCTGCATCCTGTTATTTTCAGGTATTTCAGACCTAACAAACAGCATCTTTTCGGGCTGGAAATGGACTGTAGTTTTCAGTTCAGATAGGTAGTAGCATATAATTTTTGAGGATTCTCTTAGAAAACCCTTTCCAGTAACTCACAAGTTGACTTCTCATGCCTGGTGTTGGATTTTTTGTTAGATGGAGGGACAATTGTCATCACAGATGGCAAAATTTCATTGAAACTAAAGTTTAGTTTTATACAACAGCTTACATGGATTGTACATATCTTAGATAGTTACTAGTATGATTCCATATTACTTTTTCAGACATCCTTACTGTTATTTTACCATCTTCCCTTTTGTATTTCTTTCTGTCTTACCTCCGAAATTATTATACTCCCTTCAAGCTTTTCCCATTTCCTCTTTCAAATCTTTATACCCTTCTACTTCCTACTGTCCCCAAACACTTCCATTCTCACCTTGGAAATGGTCACTATTTCATTCTTAGTTTTTTAATTACTGCCGAATATAGACTCACATATGAGCACAAACATATTCAGTTTAGAGCTGGGAAACTTAGAAGAGAGAATATGTGAAGTTTTTCTTTCTGTGTTTGGATTACATCATATAACATGATTTTTTTTTCTAGTTCCATCTATCTATCTGCAAGTTTTATGTTTTTATACTACTCAATAGTGATGTATTTTAAAATCATGACCTAAAGAGCTAACATTTAATTCTTTTTAAGGTGATTTAAAATTACATCATTTTGTGCCTTCTCTTTTCTTCCCTCCAAACCTTCCCACAGACCTCTCCTATTTCTCTTTCAAATTCATCTTCTTTTTTCAAATTGGTATTATGCTCTTAATATAAGTTGCTCAATTTAATAATGTTACTTCCATGCATGTTTTCAGGGTTGATTGCTTGGTATTGGATAACTAACTGATTTTATGCACTTTCCTGGAAATAGTTTTTTCTTACACTCTCAGCATTTATTAGTTCCCTGCAGATTTTTGCATAGGATTAAGGACAATGGCTTCTTCCTAGACCACTTTTGCATATGTATTAGCATTTCCAATTTTCAGCTCATTTTTATACAGGTGTATTGGTAAGACTTTTTTTCTTTATTTTTTATATTGGTCCATCTTAGGGGTGTAGCTTCTGGTATTATTAGGAGACACATTACCAGAACATCCTCTGCCTTATATTTTTTTTTTACCTCCTGTTATGCATGATCACTGAGTCTTAGATCTGGGAATTGTTTTGTAGATGTATCAGATGTGACTGTTCTCCATAATTCTGCCTTGTGATTGGTTGTGGTTTTCAGTCATGATTGTGGTTCAAGGAAAAGCTTTCTTTATCAGTGTTAAACTATACTTATCTATGTGCATTATTAAAAGTATTTAGGTTGCAACATGTTTATATTCATGCATGTACTTACATGTATTATAGGGATTTTATGTAGATAATTCACAGTATGATTGCTTAAAACTCTTTCACAAATTTACTGCTTCTTCACCGACTTACTTCTTTTATATTTATTCTGTAAGACCTGGGGTTTCACAGCTCAGGAGTTCAAGATCACGCCCTTCTCAGGAATTCCCAGAGACCACAACTCGATGCAAAAGCAAGAGTTTTTTTTTTTTTTTTTTTTTTTTTTTTCAATCAGGATAGGGTCACCCCTCCAAAGGCAGGAAATGACTCCGAGCATGCAAAGCACATGGTTTTTATACTTAAAAATCTGGCCACTTTTGCTCTATACATTGATTGGTCAGCAAGAATAGGATAAAGATAGTTTACAGCTAGTTGCTTGCAGTTTTTGGCTGTTTGTGAGTTTTCTCAAAACAACTCACCCTGCCATTCAAGAGATACCTGCCTCTAGCTTCAATTCAAGGCTATCTCGAAGCAGTTCATCCTGTCATTTGAGAGCTATGTGCCTCTGCTTTAATTCAAGGACGGGCATAGTCACAGCTGTTTTTCTTTTACAGTTGTTTTCATTCTCAGGTGGGCTCTCATCCCCCCTTTTCTTTGTGCTCCAATTTTAGCCCTAAAATTGTGGATCAATCTCAGAGAGAGATTGATACTGCCTCTGGAGCAACAGGACCTGAACCACACTTACACATTCCCTGACGAAGGCCAGTAATCGGTTAACAATATAAGGTACTATTGTGACAAGGAGCAAAAGGGTAGCAAAAGGTCCCAGTAAGAGAAGCACATAGGGGAGCATACCATTAAACCCATTCCAAAAAGGAGATTCTATTAATTCTCATCTCCTCTTTTCAAGATCATTTTGTAATTTTTTTAATCTTTCCTTTAACAATGCCTGATTTGTTAGTGTAAAAACAGCATTTCTCCTGTAGGGCTAAGCAGATTCCTCCTTTTTCAGCTGTAGGGAGGTCTAATCCCCTCCGGAGATTACTGGAGAACTACTTCTGCTAAGGAATTGAGCTGGTCTTGGAGGACATTGATGGTGCTCGAAAGCAATTGTATATCACTAATTAACTGTTGGGACAGTTTGTTGCATTTATATAATAAAACATGCAAACTAGCTGACCCAGAGCCTATGGAAGCAGTCAGCCTGATTCCCACTAACAGAGGAATGAACTGAATGGCTCTCTTCATTCTTCCAGCCATTAAGTCAAAGCTGGGGACTGGGACTGGCTTATCCCTTGAAATGTTGCTAATATCAGGGAGTAAGGTTGCCTGTACACATGTCCCAGTTCACTCTGCGGGCAAGAACGTATAGGCTTTTTTATTCCTGCGTAAGAACAGTGTTATTGTCATGGCAGAGAGCTGTGGAGATGTCAATTATGGAATCACGAATGGCAAAAGTAGCATCTCCTACAGGTAGATCTGAGCTATCATTTTTGTAGGGTTTTGTCAAACAGGTAACATTTTGGTTGAAGAGAGGCTGCACTCTCATAGGGGGTGCTGAGTGTCAGGACCCCTCAGCAGTGGAATAAGTGGCTTTAGAGGGGGGGAGCTCCAGAGGAGCAGTCTGCCCTTGTCAGAGGCGGAGCCAGCAGTCACTTGCAAGCGAAGGATTGGTGTCATTTAGGAGGCTATGAGGTGCAGTAATAACATCTACAGTCTGGGGGTCTAAAATAATGTTTCCTCTACTATCAGGAAGAACCAGAGGGTGGTAATTGAGGGATGAGTATTCTTTTTTCTATTAACTCTTCAATGCATTGTTTAACCTGTTCTTGTCTGACCTGATCCTGCAGCCCTCCTCCATCTGAAAGTTGAATTGGAGGTACCTTTCTTCAGCATACAGGCTTCCCTACCATCCCCAAACAAGGGATTTGGAGTAATTTAGATCCATGGCCTCCTGTTGGCACATTGTGGGACCAATCATCTATCCTCATCTCCTCCCTGACTTGGTTCAATATGGCAGTGAAATGGGTGATGTTATCTTTTCCAATACATTGTTGCACAACTCTATAGCAACTGCTATGCACAGCCTGTTGATAGGTATCACAAGGGCCAGGACTAGGGCACCCACTTACATAGGAATCATTTTAGGCTTGGATACACAATGCCATTCTAAACTTGGGGTGCTCCCTGAAGTTTGTAGGGCTCTATATGCCCATGTATCACCGCACTCAACTTGAGCATAGGCCTTGTTGGGGCTCCAAATCTCACCATTAAGTAAGGCTCTGCCATTCATCACCCCACACTTGCAATCACAGGGTTTACCATGCATTGCTTCCAGGGCCTTGTGAGCCTGGTGAGGATCACCAAAGCTCCAGTCAATAGTTACCCAATTGATAACAAACAGCACCACCCAGAGGTACCATTGTCTGTCCACTTTACTGGTCAAAGAGTTCATTGTCCCTGATGAGTTTCAGTTTTAACAGGTTGCTGGAGGCTTGGACTTTCCACATGTCAGCAGGTTGATGAAGAGCAAGCTTGACGTGTGACCCATGGATCGAAGTTGCAATGCCCTCTGCTTTGACAGCTGTTGTGGTTGTGAGAAGGACACAATAAGGACCCTTCCAAAAAGGTTTCAGATTCTGCTGCGGTGTCATAACAAGTACACCAGATCAACCTGGAAATGATGGGGCACCTCCAAGGACCTAGGTGCATATGCACTACCAACCTTGCTCCAAATCTCTTTCTGAATAAGTTGCAGTCCTTTCATCCTGGACAACAAATCAGAGTTATCACTAGTTATGTCAAGGGGGTCCTGAAGAAGAGTCAGGGGAGCAGGAAACCCATATAGTAGTTCGAAGGGAGTTAAGCCTAGTATGGTGGGAGTATCTCTGACACTAAAGAAGGCCAAGGGAAGGAGCACTGCCCAGTCACCATCAGTCTCCATGGTCAATTTGGTTAGAGTACCTTTGAGAGTTCCATTCATTCTCTCTCCTGAACTTTGAATTCTATAAGCACAATGTAACTTTCAATCAAGCCCTAGAAACCTGACCACCTCCTGGCTTACCTGAACAACAAAGGTTGACCCATTGTCTGACCCAATTACCTTTGGAATACCAAACCGAGGAAAAATGTCTTCCAGAATCTTTTTGGCCATGACCAGGGAGGTTTCTTTCTTTGTGGGAAAAGCTTCCACCCATCCTGAGAAAGTGTCTACAAAAACCAGGAGATAATTATTGCCATACCTGGATGGTTTACTTTCAGTGAAATCCACTTCCCAATGCATTCCAGGTCTAGTTCCTTGTCACAGGCCAGCAGTGACACCTGAATACCACCTGAGAGGGCTGGGAGAGAGAGAGAGAGAGAGAGTGACACAGAGAAGGACACCGAGTCTCCTTGCTGATCCAGGTGTCGAATTAATGGACGTCAGGTTAACACTTAAGTAGGCAGAAAAGTACAAGAAATTTCTCATGTAGGAGAACAAACTCAAGGTTACACAGAGCCTGCTGTCTGGTTACTATGGTTGCACACACACACTTTCTCAGGGTCAGAGCAGTCTGCTGTAGGACCACCAAGGTCAGTTTATAAGAAACTGGACTTTGGAAAATAGCCAAAGCCAATAGGCTGGATTCCCCTGCTCAGATGCCATTAACTCAAAATTTGCCATTAACTCCAAAAAGGCTGCCACAGTTCCTCTCAGCCACTTCCCTGTGCTCTGGAACTCTTACATATGTTTATCCTCTGGCAAGGTTCACATGCCCTAGTTACTTTCAGTCAGGGCGGTGAGGTTTAATGTTCAGTACTTGGATTGGCGGGCAACTTCAGCCAATTTCTTTGTCACAAGTGAGTCCACTTATGCATCTGAGTAATTAATCTCTCAGCGTCTTCCTGTGGTAGAATGATCTTACCTTTAGAGTCAATCCATGCCCCCAGGTCGGTGTCAAATAACCCTTTTTTTGCTGTATTAACTTTAAGTCACTTTCTGAGTAGTTTAGTCATTCTTCTCTGGAAAGTTCAGCAGTTAGTACCACTGGGACGGAGTTTCCTCTAGCAGCTACTTTAGCCTCCTGATTGGCCATGTTATTCCCCTTTGTTGCCTCAGAAGTCCCCTCTGCTGTCCCTGGCAATGAATAATGCTTACCTTGTTGGGCAGCAACAAGGCATTGAGCAAAATCAGTATCTCATTTTTATTTTTTATCTCATTACTGGCTGATGCTAGCAGGCCTCTCTGAAGACAGATGGTCTCTTGCACATGGGCTGTTGCGAAGGTGTACTGACTATCAGAGTAGATGTTTCTTTTTACCCTTTCCCAGAGTTAATGGCTGGGTAAAAGCAATCATTTCAGCTCGCTGAGCAGAAGTGCCCTCCAGCAATGCCTGGACCCATATTACCTTATGTCCATCTACTACTGCTTCCATTGCCTTTCTCTTCCCGTTCTCCCAAAACTGCTCCCATCCATATAGTATGTCATCACACACTAGGGCAGAGGCTGATCTTTCATGTCCTTTAGCCATCCCTGTTCCTCTGCTAGAACCTGCAAACAATCATGCTCCAGGGGCTGGATTTCTGAATCTGGCAATAAGGTGTCAGGGTTTAGCAAGGGTGCTAGGTCATAGGCATACATGGTCCTTGGTTGGAGAAACAGTCTTATAAAAGACCCCTGTGCTCTGATATATTTGGTCCTTGTAGATTTCCTGTCCTCTCCAGGTCACACTAACTCCCCCTTCTGTCATATGATTCCCTGTGTTCTGACAAAGGTTTGGTTATGAGTCTCAGCATCTGCTTTGATATACTGCTAGGGAGAGTCTTTCATAGGTCCTCTGGGGTAGGCTTTTGTCCTGTTTCTTGTTTTTGCCTATATCCATCCCATTGGTCTTTCTAAGTGAGGACTGATCATCTTAACCCCCGTCCTCTTTCCCATTTATCTTCTTTAGGTGTACAGATTTTAGTATGTTTATCCTATCTTATAGGTTTAGCATCCACTTAAAAGTGAGTGTATACCGTGTATGTCTTTCTGCTTCTGGGACACCTCACTGAGGATTATATTTTCTGGATTGTTTTTTTTTTTGTTCATGTTTACATTTTATGACTTCTGTGAATGGTCTAGATATAAACCTGTCTGTTGCATAGCTGGTAAAGAGGTTTCCCATTTTATAATCTGTTTCACCACCTAAAGAATGGATTGCAAAAGCATTTTAGTTTCATGTTGTAAGACCTGGATTCTCACTGCTCAAGATCTCAGGATTGTGCCCTTCCCAGGAACACTCATAGACCACAACTTGAGGCAAAAGCAAGAGTTTTATTCCAATTTCTATAGCGTCCCCCCTCCAAAGACAGGAGACAGCCCTAAATATGCAAAGCACAGGGTTTTATACCTGAAATTCAAACCACTTTTGCTCTATACATTGATTGTTCAGCAAGAATAGCATGAACATAGTTTACACCTGGTTTTAGGTAGTATACAGCTGGTTGTAGATAGTTTACAGGTGGTTGTAGATAGTTGTTCTCAGAACAGTTGACCCTTTCCTTCAAGAGTTATCTACGGCTGACTTCAGTTCAAATAATCACTGTTGTTTTTCTCATTCCCAGGTGGTCTCTCACACACCCCCTTTTTGCCTCAATTTTAACCCTAAAATTGTGGATCAAGAGGTTGATACTCTTTCTGGAGCATCAGGACCTGAACTGCACTTATACTTTCCCTGACAAAGGGGAGTTCTGGTTGGAGAGTTTATTGTCCTTGATGGGTTTCAGTTTCAGCAGGTTGCTGTAGGCTTGGACTTTCCAGGTGTTGCAGGTTGATGAAGAGCAGACTTAACATGTGACACATGGATCCAAGCTGTGATGCCCTCTACTTTGACGGCAGTTGGGGTGGTGAGCAGGATGTAATAAGGACCCTTCAACTGAGGTTCCAGATTCTGGCTGCGATGTCATCGCACATATACCAGATCTCCAACCTGGAACTGATGGGGCAACTCCAAGGACCTGGGCACATATGCACTGCCAACCTTGCTCCATATTTCTTTCGGCATAAGCTGCAGTCCTTTTAGCCTGGACAAGTCAGAGTCACCGCTAGTTATGTCAAGAGGGTCCCCAAGAAGAGTCAAGGGAGGAGAGCAGGAATGCCATATAGTAATTCAAAGGGAGTTAAACCTAGTAGGGAGTATTTCTGACTCTAGAGGGCCAAGGGAAGAAGCACCACCCCACCAGTCTCCATTGTCAATTTTGTGAGAGTCTCTTTTAGAGGTCTATTCATTCTCTCTACTTGTCCTGAGCTTTGGGGTCTATAAGCATGATGTAACTTCCAGTCAAGCCCCAGAAACCTGGCCACCTCCTGGTTTACCTGAGCAAGGAAGGCTGGCCCATTGTCTGACCCAATTAGCTTTGGAATACCTTGCTGAGGAAAAATGTCTTCCAGAATCTTTTGGTCACGACCAGGGTGGTTTCTTTCTTTGTGGGAAAAGCTTCCACCCATCCTGAAAAAGTGTCCACAAAAACCAGGAGATATTTATTGTCATACCTGTCTGGTTTAATTTCAGTGAAATCCACCTCCCAATGCATTCTGGGTCTAATTCCTCTCAGCCGCTTTCCTGGGCTCTGGAAATTCTTACCTATGTTTACTCTCTGGCAAGGTTCACATGCCCTAGTCACTCTCTCAGTCAGGATGGTGAGGTTTAGTATTCGGTACGGGGATTGGAGGGCAACTTCAGCCAATTTCTTTGCCCCCAAGTAAGTCCACTTATGCATCTGAGTTATCAATCTCTCAGCATCTTCCTGGGGTAGAATGATCTTACCTTTGGAGTCAATCCATGCCCCCACATTGGTGTTAAATATCCCATTTTTGCCATATTAACTTTAAGTCATTTTCTGAGTAGTTTACTCGTTCTTCTCTGGGCAGTTCAGTTGTTAATACCACTGAGACAGAGTTTCCTCTAGCAGCTACTTTATCCTCCTGATCGTCCATGTTATTCCCCTTGGCTGCCCTGGAAGTCCCCTTCTGCTGTCCCGGGAAATGAATAATGCTTACCTTGTTGGGCAGCAACAGGGCATTGAGCAAAGCCAGAATCTCGTTTTTATTTTTTATCTCTTTACCGGCTGATATCAGCAGGCCTGTCTGATGATAGATGGCCCCATGCACATGGGCTGTTTTTAAGGTCTACATCTACACTATCAGTGTAGATGTTTATCTTTTCACCCTTTTCCAGGGTTACTACCTGGGTTAAAGCAATCAATTCAGCTCGATGAACAGAAGTGCCCTCTGGCAATGTCTGGGCCCATCTTACCTTATGTCCATCTACCACCACTGCCTCTGCCATTCTCTTCCATTCTCCAAAAAAAACTGCTCTTATCCATATAGTATGTCACCTCAGCGTTAGGAAGAGGTTGATCTTTCAAGTCTTTTCACCATCCCTATTCCTCTGCTAGAAAGTGCAAACAATCATGCATCAGGGGCTTTATTTCTGGATCCTGCAATAAAGTGGCAGGGTTTAGCCTTGTAGCCAGGACAAAGGTGAATCTATCATTATTCAAGAGCAAAGCCTGGTAATGTGTCATGCAGGTGTTCATGAGCCAGTGATCAGGTGGCTGCCTTATGACACTCTCAGGGGCATGAGGAACATAGATGGTTATGTCCTGTCCCAGAGTCAGTTTATCTGCATCTTTTACTAGTGCTGCCACTGTTGCTATTATTTGCAGGCAGGTTGGCTATCTTGCCACTACTGAATCAAGCTGTTTGGATAGATAGGCTACCGATCTCTTCCAGGGTCCAATTTTCTGTGTTAGCACCCCTTTGGCTATTCCCTGATTCTCAGCCACATAGAGATGGAAGGGTTTGGTTATATCAGCGAGTCCCAATGCTAGAGCCAATATTAAGGCTTGTTTGATATTGTCAAATGCAGTTTGTTCATCCTTTCCCCAGATGAAAAAGTCATTTCCCTTTGCAAGGGCATACAGAGGGGCTGCCATCTTGGCAAATCCTGGAATCCACAGCTGACAAAACTCTGCTATACCTAAAATTTCCCTCAGTTTTTCAGTCCGTGGAGGGGGAATATGAAATACAGTCTCTTTTCTAGCCTCTGACGGCCATCTCTTTTCCTCTTTTAATATATATCCCAGATAACTGACCTGTTTCCTGCAGAGATGGGCCTTTTGCGCTGTAGCTGAGCTCACCCATCTCTTGCAACAGCTGGTTGGTGGCCTCAAAACAGGTTTCTTTACAATCTGCAGCTAATAGTATATCATCCATATATTGGAGAAGAGTTACCTGGGGATTGGTGGCCTGGAGGTGCACCAGGTTCCAGTTTAGGGCTTCATCTTCCTTTTGGGACAATCCTTGATTCAGTGTCCTTTCTCCTTGCAATAGGCACACTGATCCTTAGACAGAGGGCCCCTCCAATTGCCAGGAACTCTCTCCCTATCATTATGACTGCACTACAGTGGCCAGGATCTTAGTCAACTTTCTGTCTTGCCTCTTATCCTTTCTCTTTCTCTCACTTCCTGCTCTTTTTGCTTTCTTTCCTCTTTCTCTTCTTTCATCTCCTGGCTGTAGAAAACCTTTTCTGCTACCTGCACTAAATCCTTCAACAACTTGTCCTATAAACCCTCTATTTTCTGGAGTTTTCTAGAAATATCTCTGGCTGACGGGTTTATAAAGGTTATAGTCACCATTGGCTTATGCTCATCTGAGATAGGGTCATAGGGCATAAACCAGCAGTATGGCTCTATCAGCCATTCAACAAAGACTGCAGGAGATTCAACCAGACCCTGAACTGTCTCTCTTACCTTCGTCAAATTTGTGGGATTTCAAGTGGCGCCATGGAGACCCGCAATTAGAGTCTGGCAGTAGACCTTCAGCCATTCCCTACCTCTAGATGTGTTGTAATCACAGTTGGGGTGGGTGAGGGGAAAGCCATCATCAATCTCATTAGGGAGGATGAAAGGCCTCCTGCCCATTCCAGGCACAGTCTTTCTCATCCTAAGGAGAATCCGTCTCGTTCCTCAGTAGTTAAGAGGGCCTGCAAGAGTTTCTGGCAATCATCCCAACTGTGCTGGTGAATAGGACAGATTCAAACAAATATGTGCCTTTTATCTCACCTCCAAGAAATGATAGTCACAGCCTGTCCCATAATAAAGTCGTCCATCAAGAAAGTCAAATACTCAACAATGATAGAGACAAAGAGAACAAGAGAGGCAATTTTACAAGGACCCCCTTACGTGTGGTACCACAGAATTCTGATTGAGAGGCTGTCTCACAGCAGCTGTCTCTGAAGAGAAACAGATGGGAGGAGGACCATCCCGGACCTAGCCTCCCCAAATGGAATCTGAAGCATCCTCCAGTTCCCAGTCAACCGATATTCTGACAAGTCTCTCTATTGCAGTGACTGAGCAGACGACCATATAGGTGCATAAAGAGAAACAGTGTTATACCAGAAATCAGACTAACCTGTTCCAAACTTGACCTCTGAGCCCAGTCTGTTGAGGGATAAGGAAGGGCATGCTGCTTCCCGGGCAATGCACCAAAATGTAAGACCTGGAGTCTCACTGCTCAGGAGCTCAGGATTGTGCCCTTCCAAGGAACACTCACAGACCACAACTCGATGCAATAGCAAAAGGTTTTATTGCTGTCTAGATAGGGTCACACCTCCAAAGACAGGACCCTGAACATGCAAAGCACAGGGTTTTTATGCCTGAAAATCAAATCACTTTTGCTCTATACTTTACAGCTGGTTGTTTCTCAGAACAGTTCACCCCACCCTTCAAAAGCTATCTGCACCTGGCTTCAATTCAAATAATCACAGTTATTTTTCTCATTCCCAGGTGGTCCCTCATTTGTTCTGATGATGAAGTCACTGAATAATGTCATGTTGCAGTGTTAAGGGTGCAGGGATCTGTTTAGGAGCCTGTGCAAAACAACCGCCTCATTCACTAAGGTAATTCAAGGCCCTGGAGAAGACTGTTCACCAACTTCATACAGAGATTGGGTTCAGCTCTAAAGAGGGCAGTACCGGACTGACACCAGATAAGCATTGATGCTATTCATGGCAAAAGATATTACAAATGCCACATGCATTTAGATTATGAGAAGGAGGAGCGGCCCCAAGAAATGAATTATTAAGAGAGACAACTGCTATTGGCTCTCAGGAGCATCATGCAGACCTTATAGGACAAGTTACAGCTAGAATACCCAGTTCTCAAAACATCCGGTGTGCTATTTTGGGTGAATCCAGGAATTTACCAAAACAACTGTGAGGTTAAAATCTCTAGAATGCAAAATAGAAGGTGTGTTAACACAGAGGCAAGTTGTGCCTTTACTCACAGAAGGGAACAAGCAGATTTTGGCTCCAAGGGAATGCAAAGGTTCCCAGGGTTTCATGGCAGCTGTGGCAAGGGAAAGCTCAGGTCTAGGGATGACTCCTCCGAGAGGGAACTACAGGCTAACCTCTTGCCATCAGGAAACCAACAGAGGGGCCTGTCAGGGTTAGACCCCTCATGCAACACTATGAGCAGTCTCCCATCAGGCAGCCATGAGGTACTAGGCAGGTAGGAAAATATCAACTGAGGATTTTAGACTTGATACACACCACTGCATGCAGCAGCACAGCTTTGCATCTGGCTGCAGATAAACCTCTGACCCTATCGGCAAGAGTTCTATGTCACAAAGGAAATACAGATGTTTATGGACCTGTGTATTCAGGGATGGTAAAGCGGATCTCTGGAAGAAGCAGAATAACTTCTACAGTATCTATTGTACACCCAGGTACTGTTGATGGGGACTGCAAGGAAAAATTAAAATTATGGCACATGTAAAACATGAGATGCAAAAATAAGGCAGGGTTAGAACTGCTCAGCTGTTACTGTTCTCCTCCATCTAGGGCAAAGCCACACCCTGAAGAACAACAGGCACATTTGGCAGTACCGGAAAGTGTGTGTTCTGGAAAACAGTGCCTAATGATCAGTGATCCAAATTAATGGCAGCAACAAATGTTGTTCCTTGAAATGAAGGAAATGACTTCAGTATCCTCTCCCAAAATTCTTGGGATCCACAATGTGTGCTTCTGAAGGTTCATACAGTTTCTAGGAATCTGTAAAATTTCTCCAGTAGGACAAAGTGTATGGTGGATTAAATAGGTGGAACCAGAGGAACCAAGAGGGAACTTGACACCTTCTGTGGCCTGCCACTGAAGGAGAAATTCAGAAATAATTCCAGGAGTCTTTCTGCAGGATGAGTCTACTCTTTGCCCAAATGCTTACACTTGCAGAGTCCTAACCATATTTAGATTGTTGAAATCATACACCGGGAGACTGGAGCTCAAAGGAACTTAAGGCAGACGGCACACGCAGAGTGCAAGATCTGTTCTAGCCACGTTCCTCCTTGAGCATCAGCCAGAGCTGAATGAATGACCTTGTTAAAGTAGGCAAAGACTGCTCCTGGCTTATGCCTCTTCTCCTTGCCCGATCATCATAGCCATGCCTTAGACTCTCCCATCAAACTACTTGTGTTCCAACACAGGTGCGTACTGTGAGCTAAGCAGTGGAATTTGGGTAGAACACAAAGCCAACTGTTTCTGGAAAGGCTTCTTTAGGGTGGGATATGGGAAAATTCGCAGGAGGAAGGAAGGGTTTCACAGTTTGGAAGCAGAAGAGCATTCCACGTTTTGGCCTGTAATTGGAGGCCTCGAGGGAGTGGGTGGGGCCTCAGGTTGGTATTTAAGCGTGAGCAGCGGACCCCTTTACGCATTTGCCATAGTCTGCACTTTCCTGGGTGTTGTTGTGAGTACACACTGGAGAGGAAGAACTCTTGTCAAAGTGTCCTCGGCAGGATGGAAGATCAGGCAGATGTGGGTGGCTGCAGTAAGACAAAGACATCCCGGCGTCAAATACTGCTTGGCAGGCCAAGCAGAAGATGGTCTTGCTCTCAGTTTTCGCCAAGACACCTTACCCGAGCTTCAGTACCAGGCAGGGACTGGCCAGGGAATTCAGAGTTCCAGAGTCCTCCATCCGCGTGTGGTTTCAAAACCCCAGAACTAGAACTGGCATGTCAAGGAAGACCTCAAAGCAGACCACTGCAGGCTCCAGCCATGAAGCCTCCCAACAGCCTCCTGAAAAGCTTGTCGCCAGGGTACAAAAAGCAAGAGGCCTGCCCTCAGAACGGAGAAGGCCTCGAACGCGGCTTAGTCCAGCACAGATCAGCATGCTAGTGCAAGCTTTTGAGATCTCTCCATCTCCAGACTATGCCACGAGGGTGCAACTGGCACTGAGCACAGGTTTGCCTGAGGACACCGTCCACATATGGTTCCAGAACAGAAAGGCCAGGCAGAAAGGCCACGCTGGAGGCAGCACAGCTAAAGGTGAGGACCTGCCTGCCTCTCCTGGCCCAGAAAGGGCTCCTGGAGCATCGTGTTGCATTGAGGAGGAGGCGTCCCGGGACAGCTTGATGACATCGGGTTCTGCAGGAGGCCAGTGTGCAGAAGCGTTGATGTCAAGACCGAGCTCACCTTCTTCACAGAAGCCTACCCAGAATCCAGCGACTCCTGCCCTGTCCAGCTCTTCCTGGAGCAACAGGTGAGAACAGTGGAAGAGGAACAGGGACCAGCCGCTCTGGACCCAGATGTACCATGGGAGCAGATTGAACCAACACTCGAGTCTCCTCTCACGGAAGAAGAATATCAGGCTCTGTTGGACGATATTTGACCGCATTGAGAACGCCCAGTATTGGGACTGTAAAACCCCGTTGCCTGGACCCTAACCTGACCATTGTCTCAGAGACTCCAGCCAGAAATGAGCTTGGACAGATGCTCAGACTTGCACCTAAGAAAGGTGCAGAGCTCTAGGGATCCTGAGTAAGTGTTGGGGAAAAGATGGAAGGCCCTGGAGGTGCGAGGAACCTCACAAGAAGACCAACAGAAACAGCTGTCCCAGCCCCCAGGGGGCTTGCAGAGACTGAGCCATCAAATAAGGAGCATGCTTGGTCTGGACCTAGGGACCCTACACACACGTAGCAGGTAGGAGGTGAATCCTTGTGCTTCATGTGGTTTGCCTTACGAGGGAGGTGTTGTGGAGTGGCACAGCGGCGGTGGAGAGTTGTTTTTAAGCTGAACTTTGTTGCTTTTATACTGGACGGTTTTTCAAGGACAGTTATATAATGTTAGCTTCAATTATGATCAGGATAAATATGTAATTTGTCTGCTATTGTACTCTGCGTCATTAAATTATTTTTAGGCATTGCTATGACCTGGTTATTCTTTTCATTTGGAAGTTAATGTAAAGAGGAGATATGAACCTTCTTTTGAGGATTTCAGTGTATTTGAAGGTGCATTGCGCCAACCAGCCTCATGGACTAAGCCACTGATAGATTCCTCGATTTTCCATTTTTAGCCATCCACTGTTGAATTAATTGACTCACAGATTGTAAATCATTCTCATGAATCCTTTCCTATAAAGAGAGAGTTAGAGGAAAATTAAACTATGCATATAATCATAGAACTACCAAATTTTCTGCTTTTAATAATGTCATGTAATTCATTCAGAAATCACTTAAACAATAGTCACTGACATATGAGGAGTTACAGAAAAAAAAATTCATCATCATGCAAAGTCAAAATGCTACATAAATTTTTGGGTATATTAATGGACCAGGAGTTAACTTTTTTGATGCAGTTGCATTCTAAAATATCATACTTGAATTACAAGTATTTTAATTTTTGCAGCATTTATATATAGTTTATTTTTACCTCAAATTAGTCCCTTCTTTGTCTTAATTCCCTCAACACACATTAAAGTGTGTTTATTTTTCATTTTCATAGGTTATGGAGATTCTATTTTATATGGGGATGACATCATGAAAATTAACTGTTCTATGCATGACACTGCTAATACCAAAACATCATTCAACTAATAAGTAGACCTATCAGAATCACACTAGAATTCTCAGCAGAGATTATAAAATCCAGAAGTGTTTGGATGGATATCATGCAGACACTAAGAGACCGCCGATGCCAACCCAGACTACTATACCCAGTATATATGCTGCCATCCAGCCCTACAGAAGATACTAGAAGGAGATCCCCAACCTAATAATATGAAATACACTCCAGAAAATACATTGAGGCCCACACCATGAGAGGAAGTCCATGCCTGACACTGCCTGGATGACCATGAACCATAGTCAAGATAGCCTAGAGACACACGATATCTGTAAACATGACAGGCAACATATGTCAATGAAAGATACTCTGCTATAATCATAGATGAGTGCCTAGCCCAGTTGTCATCAGAGAGACATCACCCAGCGTCTGATGGGAACAGATGCAGAGACCCATAGCCAAAGACAATGATGTACCCAGGGGAACCCCAGAAATGAGGGAATACGTTATTGTAGGAACCAGAGATATCAAGGACACAACAAGTGCATGGCCCACTGAGTCAATTGGGCTCATAGGGGATCACAGAGACTGAAAGACAAAAACACAAACATTCTATGAGTCTTGTGAGCTAGGTTGTTGGCATACACCTTATGATCATTATCCTGATGTTGCTGAGGGACTTCCAACAGTGAGAATGGGGATGTCTCTCACTCTTTTTCCTGCTCTAGCTACACTTTCTCTTCTCATGTATTGCTTTGACCAACTCTGATATGAGAGATTGTTCTTAGTCTAATTATAACTTGCTATGCCATCACATTTTTTTTTCATTGAAAATAAAGAAGCAGTGGATGAAGGAGATGTGAGTTGGGCAGAGTAGAGGTGGATAGATTGTGGCTGGGAGGAGTGGAGGAAGAGGAAACTGCAGTTCGGCTGTAGTGCATGAAACAACAACAAAAATAAAATGCTAAAACAAAATAAACTGTCAGCAGCTCAGGCTGTTGGTGATCACCTGCATTCCTAGCACTTGGTAAGTTAAAGGTAGGTGGATCTCTGTGAGTTCAAGCACAGGCTGTTCTATGAAGAGAGTCCGGGACAGCCAAAATTATTCAGAAAAACCCTGTCTTCAAACTGTCAGCATTTTGTGTTTCATCTTTAGGAACTTTGTTTTATGTTCCACTTTTTTACTTTTTATTTTTTTAATATTAGATACAGTTTATTAACTTTGTATCCAAGCTGTAGACCAGTCCCCTCATTCCCTCCCTTTCCTACCCTCCTTCCCTCATCTACTACCTACCCCTTTCCAAGTCTACTGATAGGGGAGGGCCTCCACCTGTTCCAACTGACCCTAGATTATCAGGCATCATCAGGTTTGCTGCAATGTCCTCCTCTGTGGCCTAGCAAATCTGATCCTGCCTTGTGAGGGGGGAAGTCAAAGAGCCAGCCATTGAGTTTGTGTCTGTAATTGTCCCTGTTTCACTTAGTATGGTACCCACTTGGATACAGAGCTAACATGGACTATATTTGAGCAGGGGTGCTAGGTTCTATGCGTACATTGTCCTTGGTTGGAGATACAGTCTCTTAAAAGACCCCTGTGCCCTGATATATTTGGTCCTTGTGGAGTTCCTGCCCTCTCCAGGTCACACTAACTCCCCCCTTTTTTATATGATTCCCTGTGCTCTGCCCAAGGTTTGGTTATGAGTCTCAGCACCTGCTTTGATATACTACTAGGTAGAGTCTTTCCCAGGTCCTCTGTGGTAGGCTAGGGTCCTGTTTCTTGTTTTCTCCCAGGTCCATCCCATTTGTCTTTCTACGTGAGGATTGATCATCTTAACCCAGGTCCTCTGTCTTGTTTATCTTTTTGTTTATCTTCTTATAGACTTTAGTATGTTTATCCTATATTATAGGTCTAGCCTCCACTTAAAATCGAGTATATGCCCTGTATGTCTTTCTGCTTCTGAGATACCTCATTCAGGATGATCTTTTCTAGATTGTTTGTTTGTTTGTTTCTTCATGTTTACATTTTATGACTTCTGTGAATGGTCTAGATATAAACCTGTGTGTTACATAGCTGGAACAGTGGTTTCCCATTTTATAAGCTGCTTCACCACCTAAAGAATGGATGGCAAAAGCGTTTTAGTTTCATGTTGTCAGAGCTGGAGTCTCACTGCTCAGGAGCTCAGGATTGTGCACTTCCCAGGAACACTCATAGACCACAACTTGAGGCAAAAGCAAGAGTTTTATTCCAATTTCTATAAGGTTCCCCCTCCAAAGACAGGAGACAGCCCTAAATATGCAAAGGACAGGGTTTTATACCTGAAATTCAAACCACTTTTGCTCTATACATTGATTGTTCAGCAAGAATAGCATGAAGATAGTTTACACCTGCTTTTAGGTAGTATACAGCTGGTTGTAGATAGTTTACAGGTGGTTGTAGATAGTTGTTCTCAGAACAGTTGACCCTTTCCTTCAAGAGTTATCTACACCTGACTTCAATTCAAATAATCACTGTTGTTTTTCTCATTCCCAGGTGGTTTCTCACACACACCCCCTTTTTTTGCCTCAATTTTAACCCTAAAATTGTGGATCAACCTCATGGAGAGGTTGATACTCTTTCTGGAGCATCAGGACCTGAACTGCACTTATACTTTCCCAGACAAAGGGGAGTTCTGGTCTGAGAGTTTATTGTCCCTGATGAGTTTCAGTTTCAGCCGATAGCTGTAGGCTTGGACATTCCAGGTGTTTCGGGTGATGAAAAGCCGGCTTAACCTGTGACACGTGGATTCAAGCTATGATGCCCTCTATTTTGACGGCAGTTAGTGTGGTGAGGAGGATGTAATAAGGACCCTTCAATTGAGGTTCCAGATTCTGGCTGCCATGTCACTGCACATATACCAGATCTTCAACGTGGAACTGATGGGGCACCTAAAAGGACCCAGGCACATATGCACTGCCAACCTTGCTCCAAATTTCTTTCTGAATAAGCTGCAATTCTTTCAGACTGTACAAGTCAGATTTACCACTAGTTTTATCAAGGGGGTACCCAAGAAGAGTCAGGGAACAGAAACCCATATAGTAGTTCGAAGGGTGTTAAGCCTATATGGAGAGAGTATTTCTGACCCTAAAGAGGGCCAAGGGAAGGAGCACCGCCTTGTCACCGCCAGTCTCCATGTTCAGTTTGGTGAGATTCTCTTTGAGAGTTCTATTCATTCTCTCTAAATGTCCTGAACTTTGGGGTCTATAAGCACAATGTAACTTACAGTCAAGCCCCAGAAACCTGGCCACCTCCTGGCTTACCTGAGCAATGAAAGTTGATCCATTGTCTGACCCAATTACCTTTGGAATACCAAACCGAGGAAAAATGTCTTCCAGAATCTTTTTGGCCATGACCAGGGAGGTTTCTTTCTTTGTGGGAAAAGCTTCCACCCATCCTGAGAAAGTGTCTACAAAAATCAGGAGATATTTATTGCCGTACCTGGATGGTTTACTTTCAGTGAAATCTACTTCCCAATGCATTCCAGGTCTAGTTCCTTGTCACTGGCCAGCAGTGACAGCTGAATACCACCTGAGAGAGGGCTGAGAGAGAGAGAGAGACAGGGTGACACAGAGAAGGACACCAAGTCTACATGCTGATCCAGGTGTCGATTTAATGGACGTCAGGTTAACACTTAAGTAGGCAGAAAAGTACAAGCAGTTTCTCATGTAGGAGCTTTACTTGGTCAGAACATAGGAGAGCTCACTCAAGGTTACACAGAGCCTGCTGTCTGGTTACTATGGTTGCACACAGTTTCTCAGGGTCAGAGCAGTCTGCTGTAGGACCACCAAGGTCAGTTTATAAGAAACTGGACTTTGGAAAATAGCCAAAGCCAAGAGGCAGGGTTCCACTGCTCAGGTGCCATTAACTCCAAATTTGCCATTAACTCCAAAAAGGCAGCCACAGTTCCTCTCTACTGCTTCCCTGGGCTCTGGAAACTCTCACCTATGTTTACACTCTGGCAAGGTTCACATGTCCTAGTCACTCACTCAGTCAAGGTGGTGAGGTTCAGTATTAAGTACTGGGATTGGCTGGCAACTTCAGCCAATTTCTTTGTCCTCAAGTGAGTCCATTTATACATCTGAGTTATTAATCTCTCAGCATCTTCCTGTGGTAGAATGATCTTACCTTTGGAGTTAATCCATGCCCCACATTGGTGTCAAATATCCCTTTTTGCCATATTAACTTTAAGTCACTTTCTGAGTAGTTTAGTCATTCTTCTCTGGGCAGTTCAGCAGTTAGTACCACTGGGACAGAGTTTCCTCTAGCAGCTGCTTTAGCCTCCTGATCAGCCACATTATTCCCTTTGCTGCCCTGGAAGTCCCCTTCTGCTGTCCCAGGAAATGAATAATGCTTACCTTGTCGGGCAGCAACAGGGCATTGACCAAAGCCAGAATCTCATTTTTATTTTTTACCTCTTTACCGGCTGATGTTAGCAGGCCTCTCTGCTGATAGATGGCCCCATGTACATGGGCTGTTGGTAAGGTGAACCAACTATCAGTGTAGATGTTTGTCTTTTTACCCTTTTCCAGAGTTAATGCCTGGATTAAAACAATCAATTCAGCTCGATGAACAGATGTGCCCTCCGGCAACGCCGGGGCCCAGAATACCTTATGTCCATTTACCACCACTGCCTCTGCCTTTCTCTTTCCGTTCTACAAAAAAACTGCTCCCATCCATATATTATGTCACCTCCGCATCAGGAATTGGTTGATCTTTCAAGTCCTTTCGCCATCCCTGTTCCTTTGCTCAAACCTGCAAATCATGCTCCAGGGCCTGGATTTCTGGATCCTACAATAAGGTGGCAGGGTTTAGCTCCATAGCCAGGGCAAGGGTGACTCTACCTTTATTCAATAGCAAAGCCTGGTAATATGTCATACAGGTGTTCGTGAGCCAGCGATCAGGTGGCTGCCTTATGACACTCTCAGGGGCAAGAGGAGCATAGATGGTGAGGTCCTGTCCCACAGTCAGTTTGTCTGCATCGTTTACTAGTGCCGCCACTGCTGCTATTATTCACAGGCAGGTTGGCCATCCTGCCGCTGCTGAATCAAGCTTTTTGGATAGATAGGCTACTAGTCTCTTCCAGGGTCCAATTTACTGTGTTAGCATCTGTTGGCCATTCCCTGATTCTCGGCCACATAGAGATGGAAGGTTTTGGTCACAATCTGAGTAGCAAAGCTGGGGCAGACATTAAGGCTTGTTTGATATTATCAAATGCAGCTTGTTCATCCTTTCCCCAGATGCAAGAGTCAATGCCCATTGTAAGGGGATACAGAGGGGCTGCCATCTTGGCAAATACTTCTTACCTAAAATTTCCCTCAGTTGTTCAGTAGTCCATGAAGGGGGAATATGAAATACAGTCTCTTTTATAGCCTCTGATAGCCACCTCTTAACTGACCTGTTGCCTGCAGAGATGAGCATTTTTCGCCGACAGTCTATAGCCGAGGTCACCCAGCTCTTGCAACAGCTGATCTGTGGCTTCAAGTAAGGTTTCTTTATAATCTGCAGCTAATAGTATATCATCCACATATCGGAAAAGAGTTACCTGGGGATTGGTGGCCCAGAAGTGTGCCAGGTCCCGGTGTAGGTCTTCATTTTTCTTTTGGGACAATTCTTGATCCACTGTCCTTTCTCCTTGCAATAGGCATACTATTCCTTAGACAGAGGGCCCCTCTGATTTCCAGGAACTCTCTCCCTATCATTATGACTGCACTGTGGTGGCCAGGATCTTAGTCAACTTTCTATCTTGCCTCTTATCCTTTCTCTTTCTCTCACTTCCTGCTCTTTTTGCTTTCTTTCCTCTTTCTCTTCTTCCATCTCCCAGCTGTAGAAAACATTTTCTGCCACCTGCACTAAATCCTTCAACGACTTATCCTGTAAACCCTTTATTTTCTGGAGCTTTCTACAAATATCTCTGGCTGACTGGTCTATAAAGATTATAGTCACCATTGGCTTACACTCATCTGAGGTAGGGTCATAGGTTGTAAACCAGCTGTATGCCTCCATCAGACATTCAAGAAAGGCTGTGGGAGATTGCCTTCTACACGGACAAAGTGTATGGTGGATTAAATAGGTGAAACCAGAGGGTCCAAGAGGGAAGTTGACGCTTTCTGTGGCCTGCCACTGAAGGAGAAATTCAGAAATCAATCCAGGAGTCTTTCTGCAGGATAAGTCTCCTCTCTGCCCAAATGCTTGCACTTGCACGGTCCTAACCATATTTAGATTGTTGAAATCATACACCGTGAGACTGAAGCTGAAAGGAACTTAAGGCAGACAGCACATGCAGAATGCAAGATCTGTTCTAGCCACGTTCCTCTTTAAGCATCAGCCAGAGCTGAATGAATGACCTTGTTAAAGTAGGCAAAGACTGCTCCTGGCTTCTGCCCCTTCTCCTTGCCTGATCATCAGAAGCCATGCCTTAGACTCTCCCATCAAACTCCTTGTGGGCCAACACAGGTGCGTACTGTGAGCTAAGCAGTGGAATTTGGGTAGAATGCAAAGCCAACTGTTTCTGGAAAGGCTGCTTTAGGGTGGGGTATGGGAAAATTCGCAGGAGGAAGGAAGGGTTTCACAGTTTGGAAGCAGAAGAGCGTTCCACGGTTTGGCCTGTAATTGGAGGCCTCGAGGGAGTGGGTGGGGCCTCAGATCGGTATTTAAGCATGAGCAGCAGACCCCTTTACACATTTGCCATAGTCTGCACTTTCCTGGGTGATGTTGTGAGTACACACTGGAGAGGAAGAACTCCTGTCAAAGTGTCCTCGGCAGGATGGAAGATCAGGAAGATGTGGGTGGCTGTAGTAAGACAATGACATCCTGGCATCGAAAGACTGTTTGGCAGGCCAAGCAGAAGGAGGTCTTGCTCTCAGTTTTCGCCAAGACACCTTACCCGAGCTTCAGGACCAGGCAGGAACTGGCCAGGGAATTCAGAGTTCCAGAGTCCACCATCCGCGTGTGGTTTCAAAACCTCAGAACTAGAACTGGCATGTCGAGGAAGACCTCAAAGCAGACCACCGCAGGCTCCAGCCATGAAGCCTCCCAACAGCCTCCTGAAAAGCTTGTCGCCAGGGTACAACAAGCAAGAGGCCTGCCCTCAGAACGGAGAAGGCCTCGAACGCGGCTTAGTCCAGCGCAGATCAGCATGCTAGTGCAAGCTTTTGAGATCTCTCCATCTCCAGACTACGCCACGAGGGTGCAACTGGCCCTGAGCACAGGTTTGCCTGAGGACACCGTCCACATATGGTTCCAGAACAGAAAGGCCAGGCAGAAAGGCCACGCTGGAGAGAGCACAGCTAAAGGTGAGCACCTGCCTGCCTCTCCTGGCCCGGAAAGGGCTCCTGGAGCATTGTGTTGCATTGAGCAGGAGGCTTCCCGGGACAGCTTGTTGACACCGGGTTCTGCAGGAGGCCAGTGTGCAGAAGCCTTGATGTCAAGACCCGAGCTCACCTTCCTCACAGAGACCTACCCAAAATCCAGCGACTCCTGCCCTGTCCAGCTCTTCCTGGAGCAACAGGTGAGAACAGTGGAAGAGGAACAAGGACCAGCCGCTCTGGACCCAGATGTACCATGGGAGCAGATCGAACCAACACTCGAGGCTCCTCTCACGGAAGAAGAATATCAGGCTATGTTGGACGATATTTGACCGCATTGAGAATGCCCAGAATTGGGACTGTAAAACCCCGTTGCCTGGACCCTAACCTGACCATTGTCTCAGAGACTCCAGCCAGAAATGAGCTTGGACTGATGCTCAGACTTGCACCTAAGAAAGGTGCAGAGCTCTAGGGATCCTGAGTAAGTGTTGGGGAAAAGATGGAAGGCCCTGGAGGTTCGAGGAACCTCACAAGAAGACCAACAGAAAGAGCTGACCCAGCCCCCAGGGGGCTTGCAGAGACTGAGCCATCAAATAAGGAGCATGCTTGGTCTGGACCCAGGGACCCTGCACACACGTAGCAGGTGGGAGGTGAATCCTTGTGCTTAATGTGGGTTGCCCTACGAGGGAGGTGTTTTGTGGAGTGGCTCAACAGCGATGCCGAGTTGTTGCTAACCTGGACGGTTTTTGAAGGACAGTTCTATCATGTTAGCTTCAATGATGATCAGGATAAATATGGAATTTGTCTGCTATTGTACTCTGCGTCATTAAATCATTTTTAGGCATTACTATGACCTGGTTATTCTTTTCATTTGGAAATTAATGTAAAGAGGAGATATGATTATCTTTCAAGCTGAAAAGAGGTGTGATCATGAGTCTTGGTTTTTAACTTGACTGCATGTGGAATTAAGCAAAACCCCCAAATTAAGGACACAATTGTGAAGCACTCTTCCTTATTTGAATTAGTCTTCTCTACTTCTCTTCTGAATCTGTAAGGCTGAAAAACACACCTTTAATCTGTATCTTCATACTGCAAAACCAACCACTCACCTTTGGCTCATCTTACTGGAAACCTATACAAGGACATAGAAGAAGGAATGTTTTACTCTTTGCCTGTTCCCTTTTGCTTTGGTAGCAAGTCTATTTCTTCATTGACTATAGAACCTTCTTCTTGAGGATTTCAGTGTATTTGAAGGTGAGTTGCGCCAACCAGCCTCATGGACTAAGCCACTGATAGATTCCTCGATTTTCCTTTTTTAGCCATCCACTGTTGAATTAATTGACTCACAGATCGTAAATCATTCTCATAAATCCATTTCTATAAAGAGATAGTTAGAGGGAAAATAAACTATGCATATAATCATCTTTCACATAGAACTACCAAATTTTCTGCTTTTAATAATGTCATGTAATTTATTCAGAAATCACTTAAACAATAGTAACTGACATATGAGGAGTTATAGAAAAAAATATTCATCATCATGAAAAGTCAAAATGCTACATAAATTTTTGGGTATATTAATGGACCAGGAGTTAACGTTTTTGATGCACTTGCATTCTAAAATATCAAAATTGAATTACAAGTATTTTAATTTTTGCAGCATTTATATATAGTTTATTTTTACCTCAAATTAGTCCCTTCTTTGTCTTAATTCCCTCAACACATATTAAAGTGTGTTTATTTTTCATTTTCATAGGTTACGGAGATTCTATTTTATATGGGGATGACATCATGAAAATTAACTGTTCTATGCATGACACTGCTAATACCAAAACATCATTCAACTAATAAGTAGACCTATCAGAATCACACTAGAATTCTCAGCAGAGATTATAAAATCCAGAAGTGTTTGGATGGATATCATGCAGAAACTAGGAGACCACCGATGCCAACCCAGACTACTATACCCAGTATATATGCAGCCATCCAGCCCTACAGAACATACTAGAAGGAAATCCCCAACCTAATAATATGAAATACACTCCAGAAAATACATTGAGGCCCACACCATGAGGGGAAGTCCATGCCTGACACTGCCTGGATGACCATGAACCAGAGTCAAGATAGCCTAGAGACACACGATATCTGTAAACATGACAGGCAAAAAATGTCAATGAAAGATACTCTGCTATAATCATAGATGAGTGCCTAGCCCAGTTGTCATCAGAGAGACATCACCCAGCGTCTGATGGGAACAGATGCAGAGACCCATAGCCAAAGACAATGATGTACCCAGGGGAACCCCAGAAATGAGGGAATACTTTATTGTAGGAACCAGAGATATCAAGGACACAACAAGAGCATTGCCCACTGAGTCAATTAGGCTCACAGGGGATCACAGAGACTGAAGGACAAAAACACAAACATTCTATGAGTCTTGTGAGCTAGGTTGTTGGCATACACCTTATGATCATTATCCTGATGTTGCTGAGGGACTTCCAAGAGTGAGAATTGGGGTGTCTCTCACTCTTTTTCCTGCTCTAGCTACACTTTCTCTCCTCATGTATTGCTTTGCCCAACTCTGATGTGAGGGATTGTTCCTAGTCTTATTATAACTTGCTATGCCATCACATTTTTTTTTTCATTGAAAATACAGAAGCAGTGGATGAAGGAGAGGTGAGTTGGGCAGAGTAGAGGTGGATAGATTGTGGCTGGGAGGAGTGGAGGAAGAGGAAACTACAGTTGGGATGTAGTGCATGAAACAACAACACAAATAAAATGCTAAAACTAAATAAACTGTCAGCAGCTCAGGCTGTTGGTGATCACCTGCATTTCTAGCACTCAGGAAGTTTAAGGTAGGTGGATCTCTGTGAGTTCAAGCACAGGCTGTTCTATAAAGAGAGTCCGGGAGAGCCAAAATTATTCAGAAAAATCCTGTCTTCAAACAAACAAAAAACAGTCAGCATTTTGTGTTTCATCTTTAGGAACTTTGTTTTATGTTCCACTTTTTTACTTTTTATTTTTTTAATATTAGATACAGTTTATTAACTTCGTATCCAAGATGTAGACCAGTCCCCTCATTTCCTCCCTTTCCTACCCTCCTTCCCTCATCTACTACCTACCCCTTTCCAAGTCCGCTGATAGGGGAGGGCCTCCGCCTGTTCCAACGGACCCTAGATTATCAGGCATCATCAGGTTTGCTGCAATGTCCTCCTCTGTGGCCTAGCAAATCTGATCCTGCCTTGTGAGGGGGGGAGGTCAAAGAGCCAGCCATTGAGTTCATGTCTGTAATAGTCTCTGTTTCACTTAGTATGGTACCCACTTGGATACAGAGCTAACATGGACTATATTTGAGCAGGGGTGCTAGGTTCTATGCGTACATTGTCCTTGGTTGGAGATACAGTCTCTTAAAAGACCCCTGTGCCCTGATATATTTGGTCCTTGTGGAGTTCCTGCCCTCTCCAGGTCACACTAACTCCCCCCTTTTTTATATGATTCCCTGTGCTCTGCCCAAGGTTTGGTTATGAGTCTCAGCACCTGCTTTGATATACTACTAGGTAGAGTCTTTCCCAGATCCTCTATGGTAGGCTAGGGTCCTGTTTCTTGTTTTCTCCCAGGTCCATCCCATTTGTCTTTCTACGTGAGGATTGATCATCTTAACCCAGGTCCTCTGTCTTGTTTATCTTTTTGTTTATCTTCTTATAGACTTTAGTATGTTTATCCTATATTATAGGTCTAGCCTCCACTTAAAATCGAGTATATGCCCTGTATGTCTTTCTGCTTCTGAGATACCTCACTCAGGATGATCTTTTCTAGATTGTTTGTTTGTTTGTTTCTTCATGTTTAGATTTTATGACTTCTGTGAATGGTCTAGATATAAACCTGTCTGTTGCATAGCTGGAACAGTGGTGTCCCATTTTATAAGCTGCTTCACCACCTAAAGAAAGGATGGCAAAAGTGTTTTAGTTTCCTGTTGTTAGACCTGGAGTCTCACTGCTCAGGAGCTCAGGATTGTGCCCTTCCCAGGAACACTCATAGACCACAACTTGAGGCAAAAGCAAGAGTTGTATTCCAATTTCTATAAGGTTCCCTCTCCAAAGACAGGAGACAGTCCTAAAATAGCAAAGGACAGGGTTTTATACCTGAAATTCAAACCACTTTTGCTCTATACATTGATTGTTCAGCAAGAATAGCATGAAGATAGTTTATACCTGGTTTTAGGTAGTATATAGCTGGTTGTAGATAGTTTACAGGTGGTTGTAGATAGTTGTTCTCAGAACAGTTGACCCTTTCCTTCAAGAGTTATCTACACCTGACATCAATTCAAATAATCACTGTTGTTTCTCTCATTCCCAGGTGGTCTCTCACCCCCCCCTTTTTGCCTCAATTTTAACCCTAAAATTGTGGATCAACCTCATGGAGAGGTTGATACTCTTTCTGGAGCATCAGGACCTGAACTGCACTTATACTTTCCCAGACAAAGGGGAGTTCTGGTCTGAGAGTTTATTGTCCCTGATGAGTTTCATTTTCAGCCGATAGCTGTAGGCTTGGACATTCCAGGTGTTGCCGGTTGATGAAAAGCCGGCTTAACATGTGACACGTGGATTCAAGCTATGATGCCCTCTATTTTGACGGCAGTTGGCGTGGTGAGGAGGATGTAATAAGGACCCTTCAAGTGAGGTTCCAGATTCTGGCTGCCATGTCACTGCACATATACCAGATCTTCAACGTGGAACTGATGGGGCACCTAAAAGTACCCAGGCACATATGCACTGCCAACCTTGCTCCAAATTTCTTTCTGAATAAGCTGCAATTCTTTCAGCCTGTACAAGTCAGATTTACCACTAGTTTTATCAAGGGGGTACCCAAGAAGAGTCAGGGAACAGAAACCCATACAGTAGTTCGAAGGGTGTTAAGCCTATATGGAGAGAGTATTTCTGACCCTATAGAGGGCCAAGGAAAGGAGCACCGCTTTGTCACCGCCAGTCTCCATGTTCAATTTGGTGAGAATCTCTTTGAGAGTTCTATTCATTCTCTCTAAATGTCCTGAACTTTGGGGTGTATAAGCACAATGTAACTTACAGTCAAGCCCCAGAAACCTGGCCACCTCCTGGCTTACCTGAGCAATGAAGGTTGACCCATTGTCTGACCCAATTACCTTTGGAATACCAAACCGAGGAAAAATGTCTTCCAGAATCTTTTTGGCCATGACCAGGGAGGTTTCTTTCTTTGTGGGAAAAGCTTCCACCCATCCTGAGAAAGTGTCCACAAAAACCAGGAGATATTTATTGCCATACCTGGATGGTTTACTTTCAGTGAAATCCACTTCCCAATGCATTCCAGGTCTAGTACCTTGTCACAGGCCAGCAGTGTCACCTGAATACCACCTGAGAGAGGGCTGGGAGAGAGAGAGAGACAGGGTGACACAGAGAAGGACACCAAGTCTACATGCTGATCCAGGTGTTGATTTAATGGACGTCAGGTAAACAAGTAGGCAAAAAAGTACAAGCAGTTTCTCATGTAGGAGCTTTACGTGGTCAAAACATAGGAGAGCTCACTCAAGGTTACACAGAGCCTTTTGTCTGGTAACTATAGTTGCACACAGTTTCTCAGGGTCAGAGCAGTCTGCTGTAGGACCACCAAGGTCAGTTTATAAGAAACTGGACTTTGGAAAATAGCCAAATTTAAAAGGCAGGGTTACACTGCTCAGATGCCATTAACACCAAATTTGCCATTAACTTCAAAAAGGCTGCCACAGTTCCTCTCAGCGGCTTCCCTGGGCTCTGGAAACTCACACCTATGTTTACACACTGGCAAAGTTCACACACCCTAGTCACTCACTCAGTCAAGGTTCTGAGGTTTAGTATTCGGTACTATGATTGGCGGGCAACTTCAGCCAATTTCTTTGCCCTCAAGTGAGTCCATTTATACATTTGAGTTATTAATCTCTCAGCATCTTCCTGTGGTAGAATGATCTTACCTTTGGAGTCAATCCATGCCCACACATCGGTGTCAGATATCCCCTGTTTTTGCCATGTTAACTTTAAGTCACTTTCTGAGTAGTTTAGTCGTTCTTCTCTGGGCAGTTCAGCAGTTAGTACCACTGGGATGGAGTTTCCTCTAGCAGCTGTTTTAGCCTCCTGATGGGCTGTGTTATTCCCCTTTGCTGCCTTGGAAGTCCCCTTCTGCTGTCCCGGGAAATGAATAATGCTTTCCTTGTTTGGTAGCAGCAAGGCATTGAACAAAGCCAGAATCTTGCTTTTTATTTTTTATCTCTTTACTGGCTGATGTTAGCAGGCCTCTCTGCTAATAAATGGTGCCCTGCACATGGGCTATTGCAAAGCTGTACTGAATATCAGTGTAGATGTTTATCTTTTTACACTTTCCAAGAGTTAATGCCTGGGTTAAAGCAATCAATTCAGCTCTCTGAGCAGAAGTGCCGTCCTGCAACGCCTGGGCCCATATTACCTATGTCCATCTACCACTGCAGCCCCTGCCTTTCTCTTCCTGTTCTCAAAAAACTGCTCCCACCCTTATAGTATGTTACCTCAGCATCAGGAAGAGGTTGATCTTTCAAGTTCTTTCACCATCCCTGTTCCTCTGCTAGAACCTGCAAACAATCATGCTCCAGGGGCTGGATTTCTGGATCCTGCAATAAGGTGGCAGGGATTAGCTTCATAGCCGGGGCAAGGGTGACTCTATCATTATTCAAGTGCAAAGCCTTGAATAATGTGTCATGTGGGTGTTCATGAACCAGTAATCAGGTGGCTGCCTTATGATACTCTCAAGGGCATGAGGAGCATAGATCGTGAGGTCCTGTCCCAGAGTTAGTTTGTCTGCATCTTTTACTAGTGCTGCCACTGCTGCTATTATTTGCAGGCAGGTTGGCCATCTTGCCACTACTGAATCAAGCTTTTTGGATAGATAGGCTACTTGTCTCTTCCAGAGTACAATTTTCTGTGTTAGCACCCCTTTGGCAATTCCCTGATTCTCAGACACATAGAGATGGAAGGGTTTGGTTACAAAAGGGAGTCCCAATGCTGGATCCGATATTAAGGCTTGTTTGATATTATCAAATGAAGCTTGTTCATCCTTTCCCCAGATAAAAGAGTCATTGCCCTTTGTAAGGGCATATAAAGGGGCTGCCATCTTGGCAAATCCCGGAATCCACAGCTGGCAAAACCCTGCTATACTTAAAATTTCCCTCAGTTGTTTAGTAGTCCATGGAGGGGGAATACGAAATACAGTCTCTTTTCTAGCCTCTGATAGCCATCTCTTAACTGACCTGTTTCCTGCAGAGCTGGGCCTTTTTCACCGACACTTTATAGCCAAGGTCACCCAGCTCTAGTAAAAGCTAGTAGGTGGCTTTAAGGCAGGTTTCTTTACAATTTTCAGCTAATAGAATGTCATTCACATATTGGAGAAGAACCTGGGGATTGGTGGCCCGGAAGTGTGCCAGGTCCCAGTGTAGGGCTTCATCATTATAATAGGATTTTTAAACCCTTGAGGAAGTTGAGTCCATGTAAGCTGGCCTGATACCCCTGAGTCTGGGTCTTTCCATTCAAAACCAAAAATGTCTTGGCTGGTAGGGCTGAGTTGGAAACAACAACAACAAAAAAATGTGTCCTTAAGGTCCAGTACAGTATACCAAACCCTGTGAGGGGGAAGGGAACTCAACAGATTTCACGGGTTGGGCATGATAGGGTGTAAGTCCATGATCTGTTTGTTAACTTCCCTCAAGTCCTATATGGGTTGATAGTCGTTGCTCCCAGGCTTCTGAACTGGCAGCAATGGAGTATTCCAGGTGCATTGGCACCTTTTGAGAACCCCTAGGTCAAGGAGCCACTGTATGTGAGGGTGAATCCCGTCACAGGCTTCCTTAGACATTGGATATCATCGCACCGTGATTGGGATAGCCTGAGGCTTAAGCTCTATCAGAACTGGGGCTGTTTCTCTGCTTTTCCTAGGCCATCCGTTTCAGCCCATGCCCTGGGAATCTCTGTAGCCACCAGTCAATGTCTTTTTCTGGACTTACCACCTTTTCAGACAGGCGGTATTCATCTTCCAGTTGAATTGTCAGTACATGAATGGGATATCCTTTATTGTCTGTCACCTGTGGGCCATCTGGTCTAAAATGGATATGGGCTCCTATCTTAGTTAGGATATCTCACCCTAACAGCGGGTATGGGCATTCAGGGAGAACTAAGAATGAGTGGTATACCCGGTCCACTCCAAGGTCCACCATTCTTCGATGTAGTCCATGAGTATTGTTTACATCCAGTGGCTCTTTGGACCATGATTTCTTCTCTTTTTTAGCGTCAAAGTCTTGTAACAGAACAGAATGCTGGACGCCAGTGTCCACCAAGAAGTGGACTGGCTTCCCATCCATCTTAAGGGTTATGCTGGGCTCTGGGTAAGGGGTCAAACCCTGTTCACCCTAATCACTGTCATTACCCAGGATTAGAACCTGGGTCTCCAGGGCTTGGGCATTAGGTTTTTCTGGCTTTTTCTTCCTTTTAGGACAATCCTTGATCCAATGTCCTTTCTCCTTGCAATATGCACACTGATCCTTAGACAGAGGGCCTCCTGGAGTCTGGAGAGTCTTAATCTTGACAGCAAGGATCTTGTCAAGGTGAAAGTTGCCCTCCGCTGGCCATCCAACCTGAAAAGTAGGCCACTCTGAGGAACAGAATGTTTGCTATTTCCCCTTTTTAACTTCAACTGAAATGTTATGTGCCCTATATCTCACATCTGAGAAATTATCAAGGGTGAGGGATAAGGGTGTAGTCACAGTCTGTCCCATAATAAAGGAGTCTGTCAAGAAAGTCAAAGAGGCAACAACGATAGAGACAAAAAGAACAAGACAGGCAATTAGACAAGGGCACCCTTGTGGGTGGTACCACAGAACTCTGATTGAGAGGCTGCCTGGCGATGGCCGTCTCTGACAGGAAACAGATGGGAGGAGGACCATCCTGGTCCTAGCCTCCCAAACTGGAGTGTCCTCCAGTTCCCAGTCAAGCGATATTCTGATACGTCTGACTATCGCAATGACTGATCAGATGACTAAAAAAGGTCCAGATAGGGGCCTAAACAGAAACATATTGGTAAGACAGAAACAAGCAAAGCAAAACAGAAATCAGACTAACCTGTTCTGAGCTCGACCACCGAGCTCAGTCTGATGAGGGTTGGGGAAGGGGCATGCCCTTTCCCGGTCAAACGCACCAAAAATGTAAGACCTGGGGTCTCACAACTCAGCAGTTCAAGATCGTGCCCTTCCCAGAAACTCTCACAGACCACGACTGGATGCAAAAGCAATAGCTTTTTTTTTTTTTTTTTTTTTTTTTCCAATTATGATAGGGTCGCCCCTCCAAAGACAGGAGATGACCCCGAGTATGCAAAGCTCAGGGTTTTTATACTTAAAAATCTGACCACTTTTGCTCAATACATTGATTGGTCAGCAAGAATAGCATGAAGATAGTTTACAGCTATTTTATTGCAGTTTTTGGCCGTTTGTGAGTTTTCTCAAAACAAACCCACTAAAATCTGTACATCTAAGCAAAAGAGAGGACCCTAACTAAAATGTTCAATCCCCATACTGAAAGGCAAAGATGATGGACATCAGAAGTAAAAGAAAACAGGAAACAACCTAGGAACCTGCCACAGAGGGCCTCTGAAAGCCTCTGCCATGCAGACTGTGAAAGCAGATGCTGAGCCTGATGGCCAACTGACAGGCAGAGTAAATGGAATTTTATGTAAGAAGTGGGAAAGAGTAAGAGTTGGACAGGACAGGAACTCCACAAGGAGAGCAACAGAACAAGAAAATTTGAACACAGGGAACTTCCTGTGTTCAGAGACTCATACTCCAACCAAGGACTATCCGTGGAGATAACCTAGAGCCCTGACAATGCAGCCACTTCTGATGAGAATTGATAGACTAAGATCAGAAAGAAGGAGAGGAGGACCTCCCCAATCAGTGGACATTGGGAGGGGCATGCATGCAGAAAGGAGGAGGGAGGGTGGAACCGGGAGGGGAGGAGGGAGGGGCTTATGGGAGAATACAAAATGAATAAAGTGTAATTAATAAAAGTTAAAAAAAAAACTATCTCCGAGCAGTTCATCCTGCCCTTTGAGAGCTATCTGCCTCTGGGTTCAATTCAAGGCTATCTCAGAGTAGTTCATCCTACCATTCGAGAACTATGTGCCTCTGGCTTTAATTCAAGGATGGGAATAATCACAGCTGTTTTTCTTTTACAGTTGTTTGCATTATTGGGTGGGCTCTCAGATAAAGATGAAGAGAGAGAGAGAGAGAAGGAAAGAGCAGGACATGATAGGGGGAAGAGAGAGAGAGGGGCACCCCAACAGAGAAAGGGGGAGGGCAAGAAGGCAATAGCAAGAGGGCAAGAGAGGCCAAGAGAGAGACAAAATGGGCTGGTAGATCCTTTTAAGGAACAAAGTAACCACGCCTGCCCTCCATGGCTGTCGACACATAATGACATCACAGGTTGCTAGGAAAGCCAGAAGCAGGTGCCTAAATGCCCCAACCCGCAGGGCTTCAATGGGGTTCCTAAAGTAGGAGAATGGAAGGAATGGGGGGAGGGGACAAGAAATGCAGGAATGGAGCCAAGTCTGTTCATCTGATCAAGGCTTCCGTTTATTAGAAATTTTTACCCAACTTATATGGGGAGAAGGCAGGAAAGGGGGAAGGTTAATCTACTGCTGCAGGAAATAGGAAGAGTGCTTTCATGGGTTAAATATTGTACCTGCAAGACACCATAAGGATGTTTTCTAAAGATATCTTACAGATGCTCTAACAAACGGATGTCCTCACAATCTATCACCCATGATTTAGGGTCTTAGATAACTCTTTCACTAAATAGCTTTAGGTCTCCTTTGCTCTCTACTTGGCTTTGGCTTCAGTAACTACCTTTGTCTCCATTAGATAGCTTTGGCTCACTGATTGACTTTGGCTTCAGCAGATACCTTTGTCTCTACTAGATAGCTTTAACTTTGGCTTCCGTGGCTTGCTTTGGCTCCTGGCACATAAATACTAAGAGTTGGCATAGGCCTTTATTTCCAGCACTCTGCCAGGCAGAAAGCAGGCCAGTCTCTGTGATTTCAAGGTCAGGCTGGTCTACAGATCTAGTCCAAGATAGCCAGGGCTAAAAGGAGAAACCCTCTCTCAAAACACCAAAATATTCATATGTAAAATTAATATATACTCACTAAATATAGTAATATAAACCAATATATTTAATAAATATGTTATATATTAATATATACATTTTGTTTTAATCATATACATATATATTATATATATGTATATATATATGATTAAAATAAAAATATGAGCCAGGCTTTGTGGCACATATCTTGAATACCATCTCTCCAGGAGACACAAGCATGCTGCTGTGTAACTTCAATGTCATCCTGGTCTACAAAGCAAGTCCAGGACATGCATGGCTACAGAGAGAAACTTTGTCTTAAAAAACAGGCTAGATGTTTACCTAGATATGTCTGAAATCACAAAGTGTGACTAGGCTATAGGTAAGTCTTGCCAGGTATGGGGGCACACATACTTAGTCCCATAACTTGAGAGGCAGATGAAGGTAGATCTCTGTGAGTTCAAGGTCAGCCTGGTTTACAAAGAGAGTCCTGGACTGGCAATGATGCACTGAGACACCATGTCACAAAAATAAAACATTAAATTAAATTAAAAATTTCAAAGGCTGGACTGTTGCCAAATGCCTCTAATACTGGCACTATGACTGGCAGAGGGAAATGGATCTGTGTTAGTTCAAGTCCTGCCTGGTCTAAAAAGAATGACAGGTCAGTCAAGGCCATACAGAAAATCTCTTTCTCAAAAACCAACATCCTGGTATGTAAAAAAAAAAAAAAAAAAAAAAAAAAAAACTTCTAGTATCTGAAGGTTGTTTCTTTTTTTTCACTTTTTAAAGATTTGTTTTTGTAAATTACAGTTTATTCACATTGTATTTATGCTGTAGCTCCATCCTTCATCCCCTCCTTTACCCAACCTCCTAACTTCCTCCCATTTCTGTCCCCAAGTCCACTGATAGGGGAGGTCCTTCTCCACTCCCATCTGACCCTAGCCTATCAGATTTCATCAGAACTGGCTGCAGAATTGTCCTCCTCTGTGACCTGCCCCCCCTCAAGGGGTGGTAATCAAAGAGCCAGACACTGAGTTCATATCAGAGACAGTTCCTGTTCTCATTACTAGGGAACTCACTTGGAGACTGAGCTACCATGGAATATATCTGGGCAGAAGTTGAAGAAGTTCTAGGTTATCTCCATGCATGGTCTTTGGTTGGAGTATCAGTCTTAAAAAATACCCCTGTACCCAGTATTTTTTCATCTGTTGCTCTCCTTGTGGAACTCCTGTCTCCTTAGAAGACTTCCTTAGTCATCAGGGAAATGCAAATCACATTACACCTATCAGATTACCCAGGATATCACATTACACCTATCAGAATGGATAAGATCAAAAACTAGAGTGACAACACATGCTGGAGAGGATGTGCGGAAAGGGGAACACTCCTCCACTTCTGGTGGTAATGTAAACTTGTGCAACCACTTTGGAAATCAATCTGTCAGTTTCTCAGAAAATTAGGAATAGTGCTACCTCAAAATCCAGCTATACCACTCCTAGGCATATATTCAAAATTTGATCAAGTATACAACAAGGACATTTACTCAACCATGTTTGTAGCAGCTTTATTTGTAATAGCCAGAAGCTAGAAACAACCCATGTGCCACTCAGTTGAGGAATGGATACAGAAATTGTGGTACATTTACACAAGGGAATACTACTCAGCATTTAAAAATAAGGAAATCATGAAATTGGCAGGCAAATATTGGGATCTAGAAAAGATCATCCTGAGTGAGGTATCCTAGAAGCAGAAAGACACACAGGGTATATACTCACTCATAAGTGTGTATTAGACATATAATACAGGATAAACATGCTAATAACTGTACACCCTAAGAATCTAATCATGAAAAGAAACATGGCCTTGGATGAAGTAAATTATTTACCATGTTCACTTATAATGTAATGGAGAAGGTCACCAAATGTGGTTGTGTTCTATATTTTGAAACAATGGAATAGCTATTGAAGTTTGCTGTATGTGTATCAAATCCAATCACAGAAGTTTATTAGGTCATTCTGATATTCTTTCTGTGGCTGCTGTTGATCTAGTGGATCTTATAACACTTGGTGATAAGTATTTTTCTGATGCAAAGTATAGAATGGGATCTCCATCATCTATGTGATCCATTGCTTATTTATATCAGGTAGGGTGTGATCCTTATTTTCAAGAAAGGGTCTCTGAGAAAGCATGTTGCTTTTGTTTTTCATTTTCACAAATACCTTTAAGATGTTTTTTTTCAAGCCTGATTTGGATGTCAGTAATTAGGCAAAGCTACATTTGAAGTCTTGATTATCATATGTCAGCCTTCTCAGTACAAGTCCACGGGTGGAAGATGTTCCCCCAATGTGTTCTATTTTTACCAACGTTAATGTTAAAATGCTTAATAGTGTGTATGTAGGTATGTATGACTATATGTATATATATCTATATGTATGTATGTACTGTTTAATGTTCCATTCTTCATGGTTCCATTATTTACTGCATGACACATAATGTTGAAGTACTGCCTTCTGAGAGAATTATCTAGAGGAGCTAAATAATGTAACAGCAATGATATTTATTTCAAAAAACATGTTGTGTGTGTGTAATGTTACTATGGGTTCTTAGGCCATGACAGATGTGTGAAGACTTGGTGACAGCTTTGTGGGGTTTATTTTGGTCATTGTTATATGATGTTCAAAGTCATGTTGACAGTTTTGCTTACCACAGACATTCCCCACTGAGTTCATTGATACTCAAATAAACTTTATTGAAATATTACATCAGTAAAATATTGTCTTCTATCCAGATTATAAACCTATTGTCATATAAGGAATAATAAATGTTATGTCCAAATTAAAATGATATAATGCTGTCATTTTTTTTGGAATGTGTTAGTTCATTCTTAGGAGTAAAGACTTGTTCATAACACTGTGTCAGGTCTACAAGTGAATGTCAGAGAATTGTCTCAGTGGGCATAGTTGGTTGTTTCTAAGCCTGATGATTTGAGCTCAATTTCTGGGTAGCCAATATTACTCCTATAGAATTTTTCTAATATTTCTATACTTGGGCCTTTGTATATGCAAATTCACACACCAGTACATACATAAATCTTTTTTAAATCAAAATAAGGGCCAGGTTTTTTCACTTGTCAAAAGACTTTTTTGGGTTTCATGTTGAAAACTCATATATGGGATGTAAACAGATAGTAAACAGCAATAAGTTGTCCTCTCATGGCACATGCATACTCAAACATTTTTCAGTGGGTGAAATTAAAGCAAAGGAGAAAACCCACTTACTGACAACATCAGAAATGATTTTGCAATTGTAAATAAATGTAGAATTTGAAGACTTATTACTGTTCATTAAAAGAAAATAATGTTACCTATGTACATCTTATTTTATCCTTTCCTTCCTTGATTCAAGAATAAGTCATTAAAAATATCTTAGCTTTGCTCAGAGGTGCATCCCTGTCATCCTAGACCTGGGAGTCCATGGCAACCTAATCTTTCTGAGATTATGGTCAGCTTGGTCCACACAGTGAGCTCTCTTTTGTGTTTTTTCGTTCATTTATTTGTTTGTTTTTTAAACAGAATTTCCTTGTGTAGCCTTGGCTGTCCTAGACTCACTTTGTAGACCTGGCTTGCCTCAAATTCAAGTCTCTTCTTCCCTGAGTGCTGGGATTGCAGGTGTGTGCCACCATGACCAGCTCCAAAGACTGAGTTCTAAAACAGGCATGGCTATGTAGAAATATCAAAATGTACTCTGTATCTCAAATTATAGGGTTATTTTCCCCTCAGGGATAGTGCACACAGACCTGGGTCCTGGTATTGTTCCCTGGTCCTGGTCCTGGTCCTCAGAGCCTAGCTCTTGGCCCAGCTGTGGCCCCAAAAGTCTGCTGTCAAGCATTGGCCCTGTTGGGCTTTGTTTCTGGGGCTCAATCTATCCCAGTAGGCCCCCTGGGCACCAACTACACACCTGGCAGAATCTTCTATAGGTGGATGCAAATGCCCAACTTGCAGGAAACTCTTGACAAAACAGGCTCCATACCCCTTGGCTAAGCCAGGACCACAGCCTAGGAATGGTTCCACCTACTGTGGGCAGATGGGGAGGCCCCATCTCTGAATACATCACTTAAGTTGAGTAAGCAACACCTTTTTTAATAATAATATGAAACCAACACCAATAACGCAACAGTGAAAAACAGCAATTTAAAAATATACAAAATAAAAGGAATCTTTTCTCTAAGGGGAGCAGGCACTGGGTGCAGCTCAGCCGGCAATTGTACCAACTATACGTCTACCTTGGGCAGCGAGGACAGGGGATCGGGTGCCCCCAAGTGCACCACAGTGGAGAGAAACAGTAGCTCATCTGCCAGGTCCACAAGGGCCTGTGCGTCCTCTGATGCTAAAGCCGGAGGTTGCACTGGTCCAGCTTCTGGCAAGACTGGGGGTCCCACAGCCATGGGATCCAGGAGCTCAGCATCCTCTTGGGGCTTAGCATCTGACCCCGAACCCAGGCTCCGTATCTCCTGTGCCACCAAGGCCTCTTGCATGGGCAGCTCTGCAGTTGAGGCCCCAAGTAGCCCTGGATCTGAGCAAAGAAAGGGGTGAGCCATCATCTGGGATAAGGGAGCAGCCTGAAGGCACGCAGAATGTAATGAGCTAACTCAAGATGGCATCTCCATGCCAGAGAATTCACAGTCCCCTCTCCTACCCGCAGGACGGTCAAGTTGACAGGCGTCCTCCTCTGCTTCATTGGCCAGAGCTTCAGGACACTTCCCCTATGGGACACGGGGCTGGAATCAGCTGCTGTCTCACCAGGTGCCTCCCCTGGGTCCTCCTGGGAAACAGCAGGAGGAGATCTGAGGGCTGGCTAGATCCCTGGCTGGTCTGTCCAGGCTGCTGCTGCTCTCCTGCCTTTTCAGGATCAGGTCCAGAACCATCCAGATGGTGGCAAACTTTGGATAAAGGGCCAGAAAGAAGCAGAGAGATACCCTGTCGTCCCTCTGCACAGCCGTGGGAAATAGGGAATCATCTGCTCCACATAGTCCATGCCATCATTGATGAGCATGGGGATGCCATGCAGGAAGGCTCACTCCCTTTCGCTATAAGGAAGGACCAGGGCAGGAGGGAGGTCTTAAGTGTGCAAACCCCGAGGGGCACCAATGACCCCTTTCCCTACACCTAAGCAGGAAGCAGACATGATAAGTGTTCCTCAGTGTCCCAAGAGGAACACTCTCCCAGGCTGAGACCATGGTGGATGGGGGGTAGGGTGGACCAGAAAGCTTCCCTGCTGCAGGGCGGCCCTGGTTGCCTTGGCCTCCCAGGGGGAAACAGGCCAGAAACGTGTCAGGGTGAGCACCACGTGTCTCCAGTAGCGGCACAGGTGACCACCACTGTCTTCCCTGAGACCGGAATCCCTGGAGGTCTGGAAGCAGAACAGACTCATCTCTCCAGCTCCTCTGGACCGGCTGGCCTGTCCAGGCTGCTGTTGCTGCTGCTGGCCTCCTGTTACCTGGCAACCGGGGTTCCGAGTTCCACCCAGAACAATGCTGAGGAAGCATGGTCACTTCCCAGAGTCACCCTGCTGGAACCTTCCCCTCATGGGCTCTCCCTGCGGGCCACCAGCCTAGCAGGCTCTTCTGATGAAACCATCAACCATTCCAGAGATAATTGATGGAGAAGTTGCCTCCCATCACCACTAAAGTGCTCAGAGACACAGGAGACAGTTTAAGGATGAAAAGAACTGCAGGAGAAGAGAGGGATGACTAACAGGACTGCTCAGAGGTTAAGAGCATGAGATGCTCTTCCAGAGGTCTAGAGTGCTATTCCCGCCACCAGTGGTGGCTCAGAGCCAGCACCCTCCGTTGGCGAGCAGATTAATTAGGAGACAGTGAAACAGGAGAATGCTGGTCCTGGTTCTGGTCCTGGTCTCTCTCATACTGGAGAGAAAACTTATGAATGCAACCAATGTGGTAAATTATTTTTTTTAATACTCCTCTCCTAATGCATGAAAGATCACACACTGGGAAGAATCCATATGAATGTAATCAGTGTGATAAAAACTTTGCATGTAACTGTCATCTAATACATAAAAAGAACAGACACTGGAGAGAAACTTTATGAATGCAACCAGTGGGGTAAAATATTTTCATGTAACATCTCCTAATGCATAAAGAACCAATACTGGAAAGAAACCATATAAATTTAACCAATGTGGTAAAGCCTTTGAATGTCATAGTAGTCTCCAAAATGGAGAGAAACCTCATGAATGTACCCATTTCAGAGTAGTTTCTGAAAACATAAAATAACACACAATGGAGAAAAACCTTATGAATGTAAACAGTGTGGTTTCACCTTTGTACAACATGGTCATTTTCTAATACATAAAAATTGCATACTGGAGAAAAACTATGAATATAACTAATATCAGAAAGGCTTTCCATGTAACAGTTATCTCCCAAGACAAGAAAACATATTGGAGAGAAACCCTATAAATGTAACCAATGTGGCAAAGCCTTTGCAAGGCATAACAATCCACAAATACATAAAAGAACACACACTGAAGAGAAATGCTGTGAACATAATATCTCTTAAGACATGAAGAACACATAATTGAGAGAAATCTTATGAATATAATCAATGTGGTAAAACTTTTTCTCATCAGAATCATCTCCAAAGTCTTGGAAGAATTCATACAGAATTCACACAGAGAAAGACTATGAATGTACTTAACATCATCATGAAAGAATTTGTACTGGAGAGAAAACTTATAGATGTGTTAAAATGTGAGGCCTTGCACATATCTATAGTCTTCATGGTCATAAAAGTTTCATACTGGAGAAGAATTCTGTGACTATAATCAAAGTGGTAAGGCCTCAGTATTCTTCAGCCCACTCACTACAACTCAAACACTAGTTCAATGCAAATGACAAAAATTTATTGTCATCCAGGCACTACTGGTTGATTAGGGCCACATAACAATCTTTGGAGCTCAACTGTGACACCTACACACCCACTGAGACAGAAAATTACAGAGGTTCTGAGTTTGAAATATCAAAACTGTCTGTGCTGTCTTACAAATAATTTTTTCCATCAATCAACATTTAGGGATATGTGATGTCTTTATGTCATTGATGATGTCAACTGATTCAAAATGTAGGTTTTTACAGTAGAACCGATCATATCCATTTGTTCTTTTGTGGTTAGGAAGAAATATTATGTCTTAGGGAAGAGAAATTTTAGTTTGGAACAGTCATTAGGTTTAGGGGAACAGAAGCCATGGTATGGAACCATCACATTTTGTGGAACAAATGATGAATAACAAAAGCTGGTCAGCTATTGGGAATTC
This sequence comes from Meriones psammophilus, assembly GCA_036365155.1. Lineage (NCBI taxonomy): Eukaryota > Metazoa > Chordata > Mammalia > Rodentia > Muridae > Meriones > Meriones psammophilus. Next base: position 74,495 of record JAEOAE010002995.1, read on the forward strand.
TGTAAATTTCCTATGGACTATGAACTTAAACAGAGTTTCAGAGTGTGTAAGCAACCCGATAAAGCCTTTGCATATCACAGTATACTTTGAGAACCTGAAAGAATCCATTCTGAAAGATATCTGTTAGAATAAAAGATTTGTTAAGATCTTTGACCAACCAACTTGCATTAATTTATGGAAGATTAATTGGGCAGGGAGATTTTAACAAGTGTCAACAATGTATTCATATATTATGACATCCATCCTTGTTTTGTTTTCAATTGTTAGCTCATATGGACAAAAGGTTTATGAATTTATGCATTGAAGTAACCCTTTTAGATTTTACAATTCTCTTCAATTACATTAAATGAATCATCCAGTTGTAAAATTTATGGTGTGTATTAGTGCCTTTTCTGTGACTAAACACAATGTCTAAGGTAACTTCCAAAAGTGTTTACTTTGCGTTCCAGTTTCAGAGGGATATGGGATCACTATGAAATGGGCATCAAAAGTGTCACACAGGGCAGATAAAGTAAGAATCTTGGAGCTCACATCATCAACCTACAGGATGAAGCAGAGTGTGGGAACTATAGATGATATGTAGTTGAAAACTATCAAGCCCATCCCAAGTAACATACTTCCAACAGCAGGGCTGCATTTCTGGAACATTCCCAAATGACACCACCAACTGAGAAGGATTCATTTCTCTGACTTCAAACCTGCATGTTTGATGTCTGTTACATGAAGGAATTCATGATGAAGAAAAACTCTGTAGACAAGCCTGTAGGTACCTCAACACATGAGCTACAGGAATAAATGGTTACACATGAAAAATATTCATGAGTAAACATATTAGTTTAGGAATTTGTTTTAATTTCCATTATGTGACAACAATGTGTCTCTGTGTGTTTATGTGCCTATGCATTCTGGTCTACAGTAAGAACAGACCATTTGGTTTTCTTTAACCAGGGATTACAGGGAATTGTCAAAACCCCAATCTAGATCCTGGAAATGAACTTGTCTTAACTGCACAGCCGTGTCTCTAGTACTGTAAATATCTTGAATCCTTTATATATCATCTTGATGTCAAGAAGTAGAAAAGAATTCATAGAAGAGAGCAACCCTATTTATGTAAAAGATTTAATGACTTTGGGCATAATAGATATATTCATTTTCATGAAAAGAAACCTTTTAAAATCTGTTTTTAGCATAGCCTTGAAGGAAATAGATTATTTACCATGTTCACATGATCATGTTAGGATATCACCAATTGTGATTATGGTCTGTATTTTGAAACATTGAAGTAGGTTTTGGTGTATGCTGTATGTGTATCAAATTCATTCACAAACATTTATTGGGTAATTCTGATCTTCTTTCTGTTAGCTGTTGTTCATCTTCTTATGCATTTCCATTTGGTGATAGGTATTTTTTTGCTGCAATGGATAGAATGGCATTCTGATCATCCATGTAGTCCATTCCTTATTAATATCAAACAGTGTGTGATCAGGCTCTTCAAGACAGGGTCTCTGAGAAAGCGTGGTGCTTTTGATTTTCATGTTTTCACAAATTCATTTGAAACATTTGTTTTCAAGCTTTGTTTGGATATCACCAATTAGTCATGGCTACAATTTAAATCTTGATTCTCATGTGCCACCCTTCAAGATGTTTCTCCAATGTGTTTTGTTTTGTCAACGTATTTTAACCAAAATTAATGTTAAAATGCTTAATTGTATGTATGTATGTATGTATGTATGTATGTATGTATGTATGTATGCATGTATTGTTTGAAGTTCCATGCCTCCTCATGTTCCCTTATTTACTATAAGGCACATCATCTTGAAGTACTGTCTTCTAAGAGAATTATCGGGAGGTGCTAGGTATTGCATCAACAATGAGATTTATTTTTAAAAAGCGTGTTTTGTGTGTGTAATGTGACTATGGGTTCTTAGGCTATGATAGAGATTTGAAGAGTGTGTGAAAGCTTTGTGGGCTTTATTTTTACCGATCTTATATGATCGTCAAGATCATGTTGCCAGTTTTGCAAAACCACAAACATTCCCCATTGAGCTCACTGATACTCAATTAAACTTACATCAGTAAAATACTGTCTTATGTTCTGAGTATAAATATATTGTCATCTAAGGATGGGATAAAATGAAATAATTTTAAAAAAGGCTGTTTGCAAATGAAAATGATTTACTGCTTTTGTGTTTTGGAATGTGTTAATTCATTCTCAGGAGTAAAGATTTGTTCATTACTCTTTCTCAGAACTACAAGTGAATGTCAGAAAATTGTCTCGGTGTGTAAAGTTGGTTGTGGTTACACATGATGATTTGAGCTCAATCTCTGCATAGCCCATATTACTCCAACAGATTTTTTAAATATTTCTATACTTGGGCTATTTTGTATGCAAACTCACACACCACCACATACATAAAAATAATTAAACCCAAATAAGGGCGAGTGAGTTCACTGGCTAAAAGACTACTTGGGTTTCCAGTTTAGAACTCACATAGGGGATGTAGGTAATAAACAGCAATAAGTTGTCCTCTCACTGGCACATACACACCATGGCATAGGTGTGTATACATGCAAACACACTCAAACATTTTTAAATGGATGAAATTAACAAAGCAAAGGAAAGAACTCACTTACTGACAACATCAGAAATGATTTGGAAGTACAAATAACTAAAGATTTTGAAGAATTATTACTGTTTATTAAAAGAATAATGGTTCCTCTGTACATCTCATTTTATCCTTTCATTCCTGGATTCAACAATAGGTCATTTTAAAAACATATCTCAGCTTGGCTCAGAAGTATATCCCTGTCATCCTAGACTGGGAGTCAGAGGCAGTCCACTCTCTCTGAGTTTGAGGTCAGCATGGTACACAGAGTGAATTTCTTTGGTTTGTTTGTTTCTTTGTTTTTTTTTTGTTTGTTTTTTGCTTGTTTGTTTGTTTGTTTGTTTGTTTGTTTTGGGGAAATTGGCTTGTGTATCCTCATCTGTCCTGGACTCACTTTGTAGACCAATCTGGTCTTAAATTCACAGAGATCTGCCTGCCTCTTGCTCCCTGAGTGCTGGGATTACAGGTGCGTGCCACCATGCCCAGCTCCACAGATTGAGTTCTAAAACATCCATGGCTATGTAAATATATACTGTCTCCAAATGATTCCAAAAAGTTAGACTATATCTCAAATTATGGATTTTTTTCTAATATTAGCTGACTGGTTCCAACAAAGACTTTTGTTACATTTATTTATATCAAGAGAACTGTGGCAACAATGAAAATCAGAAGCAATGTGGAAATTCCATTTGCACAGGGGTAAAAACCTATATCTGACAAGAGGGTTAATATCCAGAATATATAGAGAACTCAAGAAGTTAAACAGCAACAAATCAAGTAATCCAATTAAAAAAAAATGGGCTACAGAGTTAAACAGAGACTTCTCAATGGAGGAATGGAAGAAAATCACTTAAAGAAATGCTCAATGCCCTTAGTCATCAGGGAAATGCAAATCAAAACAACCCTGAGATTTCACATTACATCCATCAGAATAGCTAAGATCTAAAGCTCAAGTGACAATACATGCTGAAGATGATTTTGAGAAAAGAGGAAACCTCCTCCATTCCTGGTGGCAATGTAAACTTGTATAATCACTTTGGAAATCAATCTGGCACTTTCTCAGACAATTAGAAATAGCACTTCCTCAAGATTCAGCTATACCACTCTTAAGCATATATCCAAAGGATGCTCAAGTATACAACAAGGACATTTGTCCAACCATGTGTGTAGCATCTCTATTTATAATACTAACCCAGATGCCCCTCAACTGAGGAATGAATACAGAAATTGTGGTACATCTACATAATGGAATATTACTCAGCAATAAAAAACAAGGAAATCATAAAAATTGCAGGAAAATGTTGGGAACTGGAAAAGATCATCCTGAGTGAGGTATCCCAGAAGCAGAAAGACACACAGGATATATACTACTCATAAGTGGATATTAGAGATATAATATAGGATAAACATACTAAAATCTATACAACTAAAGAAATTTATAAATGAGGAGGACTCTGGCTAAGATGTTGAATCCTCATTCAGAAAGGCAAAGAGGATGGGCATCAGAAGAGGGAGAAAACAGAACGTGACAGGAGCCTTCTACAGAGAGGGAATCTGAAAGGCTCTACCCTGCAGGGTATCAGAGAAGATGCTGAGACATGTAGCCAAATGTTGGGCAGAGTGCAAAGAATTTCAAGAAAGAAGTAGGAAATAATAAGACCTGGAGAGGACAGGTGCTCCACAAGGAGAGCAACAGAACCAAAAAATCTGGGCAGAGGGGTCTTTTCTGAGACTGATAACTCCAACCAAGGACCACTGATGGAGATAAACTAGAACCCTGCACAGATGTTGCCTATGGCAGTTCAGTGTCCAAGTGGGTTCCATTGTAATGGGAATAGGGACTGTCTCTGACATGAACTGATTGCCCTGCTCTTTGATCACCTCCCCTGAGGAGGGAGCAGCCTTACCAGGCCACAGAGGAAGACAGTGAAGCTATTTCCTGGTGAGCCCTGATAGACAATGATCATAGGGAGGGAGAGGAGGACCTTCCCAATCAGTGGACTTGGGGAGGTTCATGTGTAGAGAAGGAGGAGGGAGGATGGGATTGGGAGAGGAGGAGGGGGGGGCACAGAGGATTCAAAGTGAATAAAGTGTTATTAATAAAAATTAAGATTAAAAAATGGAAAGAAAAAAAAAAGACACAGAAGCCAGATTTATAAGCTCTCATTGGTTAAATGACAAAACAATTTAAACATCAAAATGATCTGCATATCTATGTCCTCCCAAAATTCCTACGTTGAAGTTCTGAGACCCAAAGTAATAGAACTGCATGAGACCTTTGGGAGGTACTCAGGTCTGGGAGGTAAAGCCCTTATAAATAAGTTCATTACCTTATTGAAGAGACCTTATAAAATCATGTGGCCCTTTAGAACACTGAGTTTAAAGTGAGAACAGGACTGTAGACAAGCATGCCCCCAACTACACCTTATAATTTAACTTTAGACTCTCCAGAGTTCACAACTGTGAAAAGTAAAACCTTTGTTTATAAATAATTTGTCACTTAGCCCCAGCAGACTAAATCAAACAGTAACAGTCCAGTCCACTACAGAAGGCACATAAATCATGAATCCATATTGATGTAAGTGTATGGCAAATGCATTAACATTCTGATGAGGACCAAGACACAGAGTGTCAAGGTACTCATGGAGGTGCAGGGTATTAACTCTGTGGTAGAAAAGCCTGGTAAACACTGATTACAAGTAATCAAAGTATGTACCAACCTGACAAAACACAATGTGCACCACTTTTGTGATACCCTTGTCCAAGTTTATACATTGATCCATTAGAACACAGAGAGGTGAGACAGTCTATAAAAATAACTAACCTGGGATACTAGCCATATAGTACAGGATAACCATGATACAACCCACAGACCTAAATAAACTAAATAACATGGAGGGGTCAAGAGAGGATACTTGAATCCCACTAAGAAGGGGGGACAGACATGGGAAGTGGAGGGAGAGAGGAAGTGGGTGGGAGCGGGGGTGAAGAGAGGAACAGGAGAGGGGATCAGGTGTGGGTGCAGATGGGGAGAGAGGGAGAGAGAAGGAAAATGGTGTTGGGGCATCTCTGAGACCAGATGAAGACCTGGAATTTTACAGGCACCTGAGAAGATATGGGGTTGTGACCCTGGCTGAGATGCCTAACAGCAGGGATATTAAGACTGAAGTAGATACATCCTGTAGCCAGTGTATGGAAGGGGACACCAATCAATGCAGACAACCTTAGATGGAAATTTGTCACCTACAGGATATGCAAGGATAAAAGATGGAACAGAGATTGAGGAAATTGCCAACCAAGGACTGGCACAACTTGAGACCCAACCCATGGGAAAGACTCAACTTCTGAGACTATTAATACTACTCTGATATACTTGTTGACAGGGGACCAGCATTATCTATCATCTGAGAGGCTTCATCCAGCAGATAATGAAAACAGTTGCAGAGACCCACAGCCAAACAAACATTAGGCAGAATTCAGAGAGTCTTGTGGAAGAGTTAGAGGAAGGATTGAGGGAGCTGGGAGGGGTAGTACACCACAAGAACTAGACAGCCTGCTCCCCTGGGACAATGGGGCCTCATAGAGACTGAACCACCAACAAAACAACATGCCTGGACTAGACCTAGGCCCCCTCCACATATGAAACTGATAGGGCTGTTTGTCCTCAAGTGGGTCCCCTAACAACAAAGATCAGGATCTGTCTCTGACTTTGGACTCTGTTTGCCCCCTCTGGATCCCATTTCCCTAGCAGGGCTGCCTTGTCTTGCCTCAGTGAAAGAGGAAGGTACTTAAACCTGATGTAACTTGATGTGCCAGGGTGGATTGTTTGGGGAGTATCTAGGGAAAAGTGGGTGAAGGGTAGGACTGGGAAAAGAACAGGAGTGAGGGTGTGAGTGGGATGTAAAATGAACAAA
>JAEOAE010001656.1:0-80384 GCA_036365155.1 Meriones psammophilus
ACTAATTTTGGTGCAGTAACATTGTAAAGTTTAGTGAAATAATCAGTTTATGAGAATCAAGAATATTGTTGTGGAGAAACCTTAATCCCTATATGACATGTCTCTGATGAACAAAAACAAACTGTGTTAATTCAATGTGGGAATCTTTATTATTTTTGTAAATTAAACTGGTATATCATATGTCAAAATGATTCTAAGACACATGAGCATAGGGTTATTGAAAGAAGCAGTGTCCCTGTCTTTCTCCAAGAACAATTGATTTGGTAGTAGTCCCCACTGTGAGTAAATTTTCTTAATGTGATAAATGGTTACTGTTAATTGGTTTTGCAACTTCACTGAGAATTCATCAGCAAACTCATATTGCTGAAAATACCCATGAATACTAGGAATTTGGAACTTCTGCTTGTCTTGGCTCACTTTGTAAATGAAGTATCATTCATACAGTACAAAAATTTGTGAATAGAATTGCTGTGGTAAAACTCTGAATTCTTACAATACTCTTCATATATAGGAGAAACCTCTTATAGAAAAATGATGCTATAAAAGTGATCCACATAACAAATGTTCTTACTATCAGAGGGAGCTTCAAAAATACCCATAATGAAGGGGAATACCGTGAATGTGAATAAAGTGATAAAACTTTAAAATTTGATTCTTCTTTACAATTAGACTAAATTATGAAATTAATTCATATAGATAAATATATTTATTAGTGTAATGAAATGACTGTGGTAAAACTTTCACATGTGCCAATTTTCTTTGCAGGCATGAAAGCAGTCATACTGGAGAGAAACCCTTTAAATGCACTCTATGTGGGAAAGCCTTCCCCTATATCACTGTTCTCCTATGGCATAAAAGAACACACACTGGAGAGAAGCCTTACAAATGTAATCAATGTGGTAAAGCCTTTGCAAAAAGCAGTCAGCTCATACGGCATAAAAGATCACATACTGGAGAGAAATCTTATGAATGTAACCAGTGTGGTAAAGCCTTTGCACAAAACAGTCATCTCATAAGGCATAAAAGAACACACACTGGAGAGAAACGTTATGAATGTAATGAGTGTGGTAAAGCCTTTGCACGAAACAGTCATCTCATACAACATAAAAGAACACACACTGGAGAGAAACCTTATGAATGTAATGAGTGTGGCAAAGCCTTTGCACAAAGCATTCATCTCATAAGCCATAAAAGAACACACACTGGAGAGAAACCTTATGTATGTAACCAGTGTGATAAAGCCTTTGCACGAAACAGTCATCTCATACAACATAAAAGAACACACACTGGAAAGAAACCTTATGAATGTAACCATTGTGGTAAAACCTTTGCAGAAAACAGTACTCTCGTAAGCCATAAAAGAACACACACTGGAGAGAAACCTTATGAATGTCACCAGTGTGGTAAAGCCTTTGCACAAAACAGTGCTCTCTTAAGCCATAAAAGAACACACACTGGAGAGAAACGTTATGAATGTAACCAGTGTGATAAAGCCTTTTACCTGAAACAGTCATCTCATACAACATAAAAGAACACACACTGGAGAGAAACCTTATGAATGTAACCATTGTGGTAAAACCTTTGCAGAAAACAGTACTCTCTTAAGCCATAAAAGAACACACACTGGAGAGAAACGTTATGAATGTAACCAGTGTGATAAAGCCTTTGCACGAAACAGTCATCTCATACAACATAAAAGAACACACACTGGAGAGAAACCTTATGAATGTAACCATTGTGGTAAAACCTTTGCAGAAAACAGTACTCTCGTAAGCCATAAAAGAACACACACTGGAGAGAAGCCTTATGAATGTAACCAGTGTGGTAAAGCCTTTGCACGAAACAGTCATCTCATAAGACATAAAAGAATACATACTAGAAAGAAACCTTATGAAGATACCCAATGTGGAAAAGCTTTTGCACAGCAGAGTAGTCTCCAAAAACATGAAAAAACACACAATGGAGAGAAGCCTGGTGAGGGTAATTAGTGTGATAAAGCCTTTGCATGTAACAATCATCTCCTAAGATAACAATGCATTCTGGAGGGAAACCATATGAATATAACTATGTGGCAAAGCCTTTGCACATAACATCTCCTAATACATAAAATAACACATACTGGAAAGATGTCTGACTGTAACCAATGTGAAAAAACTTTTGGACTTCAGAATAATCTCCACACTCATGAAAGAAATCCTAATGGACCGAAAGCCTATGAGTGTTTTTAACATGGTGAAACCATTCCACATTTGTATAATCTTCATTATCATGAAAGGATTCATAATAGAGGAAAAACTTATGAATGTGTTAAAATGGTGAGGCCTTGCACAAATCCAGAGTCATCATCAACATAAAAGTATCCTTACTGAAGAGGAATTCTGTGAGTATAAGCAAGGTGGAAAGGCCGTTGTGTACTTTGGTCCACTGAGATGCAACAGAACTGTAAAACTAGCTCAATGGAAATGACCTCCCTCTTCTGAAGGGGAAAGAGGATAGGGGCAATAGGAACGGAGGGTAGTCATGGGCAGAGAAGGGAAGGGGATTACTATTGGAATTTAAAGTAAATAAACTTATTTTTAAAAAGAATACAATGAATGGTGAATATCAATTACATGCAACAGTATTATATAATGTGTTTATGGAAGACTTATTGATAATCCTGATTCTCAACATTTACTATTTTCAGTTGCCTCACTTCACACAAGAAACTTTTAGTCCAGTGGATGAATATGTAGGGAATGGTGAACTAACACCAGCCAGGAAGTTCTCTGAGAGTAACACAACAGCAGTAGCCTGTAGAAGTTTCTTTGTGTACACATACCTATTGTTCCAGGGGTACTATTGAAAAACATCACAACCCACACTGAATTTTGAGATATGAGGGAGGAGGCTTTCTTTTACATGTATGAACCTGCTTCTGGAGTAGATGTGTAACCATGTCAAGGTTGAGTTTTCTCTGCCTGACTTCATCTAGAGAGTGTCTTTAGACATAGACACCACCAATCAAATTTGATAGATGGCCTTTGACACAGATCACTGATAATTCTCCCCTCCCTTGTGTCCTTGTTATTATTCATATAATAGGAATGTGCTGTTTAATGCAAATCAAGCATCCTTGAATTGCCTAGCATTAAACAATTATCTACACCTATGCTTGGAGCATCCCAGGCACTCCCCAAGGGATATAAGCCTCTGTTTTCTGTTTTCTGGAATTAAAGTTGAACCTTCTTTCTAAGGTGGTTCCCAGAGTGGCTGACCACAGTTATGCTTGCGGGCTTTCCAAGCTTCATCCTAATCATCTTCTGCCCCTTATGCCTTCCTGGGCTGGTGGGAAACTACCCTCCAGGTAGCAAGAGAATCACATTCTCTGAAATGCCTGTTATAAAATGTTTCAGACATCATAGCATTTCAAAGATCACATGTTTCTGGATGTGAGATGGTCAATCAACACTGTCTTGGAGTAGGACTCTTTAAAATGAATTATACTTAGTGTTTTATTCACGGTAAGGTTGCAGGCAATCTTCATGGTTTGAAATCTTCTGAGGTGAGTACAGTGGCCCATGGAAAAGAAATAAGAGCAGACATTTTATTTCTCTGTTTTTAATAGCTGAGTACTGTTCTCATAACATATGGGTGGATGGCAGAGGAGAGAAACTCCCCTTTTGAGTGGTCTCGGGAGAGGGGATGGAGGAAGATGGAGGGAGGTGGGACCAGTAGGAGTTGAGGGAGTGATCTTCAATCAGCATATATGATGAATAAATTGTGAAAAATAAAAACAATTAAAATAAAATATAGTAAAACAAAACAAAAAAGCAAAATTTGAAATAAAATATAGTAAGAAAAACAAAACAAAAAAGCAAAAAAATGAGTCTGGTTTGGGTAACCGCCCTCCCTCAAAGAGAAGAAAGAATATATATAGAAAGAAAAGAAAAACAGAATCTTTGTCTTTGTCACCTTTCTTCCCTGTGGGCTCACTTGAAGATCATTATCCAATGGAGACCATGCTTCTCTCTCTGAAGTTTATGTTACCAGAGAAGTAGGATTCAAACCTGGAACTAATGGCATTTTCCTGAGGACTTTGTGCTCTTATGTAGTATATCCCTTCTTGTTGCCCTTATGATGTCCACATACCTTATAACATGACTTGTATGAAAACTCTAAGAAGGCTTCTATCTCATCACGGGCAATATCACTGGCATTTAAAATTAACAATGTTTGATCTCTTTCCACCTGTTTACTGGAGCAGATTAATGAATTAACCACTGCCCTTGAAAGGAGCCATAGATGTAGATTGTTAGCAATGACCATTTTACTTAGAAACAATTTGGAAAAATAGATTGTTTAACAAGGTCAGGGAAGATGTTTTTGCTAATGGCTCTGATGTAAAAAATCTTAGAGAACAATTTAAAGTTAAGAATAGTACACTATTAATAGTAAAGCCAGGGATGTTTTAAGGTTGATGACCCGAAACAATAGCCCAAGGTAGCATTGGCTGTCTGGGCACCCTCAAACTGGGTCTAAAACTGAGAAAGCAGTTGATTCCTCTATATTTGCTTTTTCCCCTCAGCTTCTTGATATGAATTAATAAAAATGATTAGTGAATAGATGCACACCCCTTTAAGATTTAAAGTACAGGTGCCAGTACCATGCCATTTTTTATTACTGTTGAGCTATAGTACTACTTGAGATCTCAGAAGATGATACCTCCAGAAAATCTTTTATTGTACAGGCATTTTTTTTATCAATTCTGGGTTTTTGTTTTTCCATATGAAACTGAGAATTGTTCTTTTAAGGTCTGTAATGAGTTATGCTGCTATTTTGATTGGAATTGCATTGAGACTGTAGATTTCTTTTGGTAGAGTGTCCATTTTTACTATGTTAATCATACCAATCCTGGAGCATGGGAGATCTTCTAATATCTTCCTTGAAGTTCTTTTTTCATACAAGTTGTTCACTTTCCTGATTAGAGTCACACCAAGGTATTTTATATTATTTGTGGCTTTTGTAAAGGGTTTTTGTTTCCCTAATTTCTTTCTGAGCCCATTTGTCTTCTGCATACAGGAAGGCTTCAGATTTTTTCAAAATTTAATTCTGTATCCAGCTATTTTGCTGAAGGTGTTTATCAGCTGTAGGAATTCCCTGGTTGAATTTTTAGGGTTATTCATGTATACTATCACATCATCTGCAACACAAGCTGGACTGGATGTGGAGAAAAGGGAACCCTCCTCCATTGCTGGTGGGAATGTAAACTTGTACATCCACTTTGGAAATCAATCTGGTGCTTTATCAGAAAATTATGAATAGTGATACTGAAATATTCAGTTATACCAACCGTGGGCATATATTCAGAAGATTATCAACCATACAACAAAGACATTTGCTCAATTATACTCATAACAGCTTTACTGATAATAGCCAGAATCTGGAAACAACTTAGATGTCCCCAAACCGAGGAATAGACATAGAAATTGTGGCACATTTATACAATGCAATACTATTTATCAATTAAAAACAAGAAAATCAGCAGGCAAATGGATGCAACTAGAAAAGATCACTCTGAGTGAGGTATCCAGAAGCAGAGACAATCATGGTATATCCTCACTTATATGTGGATATTAGTCAAATAATGTAGGATTAAAATACTAAAAACTATAGTCCTAAAGGATCTAAACAACAGGAAGAACCCTAGTGAAGATGCTTAATCCTCATTTAGAAGGTCAAAAATGGGATAGACATCAGTAGTTAGAGAAGACAGGGAACAGGGCAGGAACCTACCGCAGAGGGCCTCTGAAAGAATCTATCTAGCAGAGAATTGAAGCAGATGATTAGACTCATAGTCAAATTTTGGGCAGAGAGCATGGAATAATATGGAAGATTCAGGAGATAGAAAGACCTGGATGGGAGAGGCCTTCCACAAGGAGGTGAATTGAGCCAAAAAATATGGGCCCAGGGGATCCTGTTCCAACCAAGGACCATGCATAAAGAACACCTAGAACCCTTGCTCAGATGTAGCTCATAAGTATCTCAGATGCTATTAAGGGTAACAGCATCTGTCTCTGACATGAACTCAGTGCCTGTCTACTTGATCACCTACTCCTGGAAGGTGCAGCCTTGCCTGGGCACAGAGGAAGAAGGTGCAGCCATTCTTGGTAAGACTTGATAAGAAAGCTGGGAAGGAGTACTTCCCCTATCAGTGGACTAGGAGATGGGCAAAGGGGGAGAAGAGGGAGGTAGGTTGTAACTGGCAGAAGATGAGGGAGGGGCCTACAGCCAGAATAAAAAGTGAATAAACTGTAATAGTTAATAAAAAAGAAAAAAAATTGAGGTTTTTTTTTTTTTTTCCTGACATGGCTGGTCTCAGGCAACTGTCTCTTAACAACTAGAAAGAATACTATTTCATCTCTATACATTTTCCTTTTTCTTGTAACAGTATTTATAATAAATATCCTTGAATAAATTCAGTGGTTTGTTGTATATTTCTAGTATTATAATATAGAAAAATATTTTACAAATCAAATTTTGACATGTTAAGTGTGTAAAAATAGTTTATGAAAAAGTGGCTTGAATTTTCAAAAGAGCAAAGAATGATTACTCAAACTCTGGAGGGTGAAAATGAAAGGAAAAATGATGGAAGAATAAATAATACATAAATAAATTAATATCTCTTACACATTAATTACAAAATTTTGGTTATTGAGATTTAAAAAAATATACACGGAATATTTCTCAAGTAAACAATATATCCTACTATTAATAGTCGTTCTGCACACACCCTTAAGTATTTCTTTATATTATTCCTTTTTTGTCACTGAAATGTGTTCTTTGACATGTCATGCCACAACACCCTGATGTTCAGGCTCTAAAACTGACCATCCAGTTCTTATTTCAGGATACTGACTGCTTATAATCCAATTAGGAGTGAAGTCAGACAGAGTTTGATTCCTGTGTCTAGCTCAGGTTACAATTTTTGCTTATACATTTTGAGTTAATTCACAATTTCAAAGTAAGTTGACTGCCTTTCTTGAAATGTTACATGTTACTCTCACATACACACACACACACACACACACACACACACACACACTTGCCTGATGAACAAGACATTTAATAGCAGTTATTGACAACACAAGACTTGAAATTGTGTTTCAAAAAGAAGACTGTATGGGAGATTTTGTAGGGATGACGGAGATGTGAGAAATAATGTGATTATAGTAAAATCTCAAAACAAAAGTATTTGTTTTCCATGAATTAAAAAATTGAATAATATGATATTTTGCACTCATGTGTTTCAGGACAATCAAGTCAGATCTAACTGAGCACACAGTAAGTTGTGCTTCAGTAAACATGAGTGTAGATGTGTGCTGGACCAGCCCAAGTCATCTGTTGTTTTTATATGGATAATGGTGGAACTCCTCATTCAATGTGTACAGTATATACTCTCTTTTAAATTGACTTAAGGATTTTAAGTATTTGTGTGAATTGTACAACATAAGGTTCCCCCAAACTTCTTTCTTGGTCCACTTTCTTCTACTGTCTCCTTCCATCCTTTTACCAAGAGATGGTGTCCAACCTGGATGGTAAAGAGTGTTCACCATCGCAGCAGAAGAATGATATTGCTGTCTAGTCCATTCTGTTAGTTCCTGTCATTCTATTAGAGAATTGAACTTTCAAATTGAGAGTTTTCAATGAACAATGTTTACCATTTCCCATTATTTTGAAGTTATGGTTTGGGGTTTTGGCCACTTTTAATTTGAAGCTTGGGATTATTCATTCTGTGTTTTCTTGGGTGTGGTTAATATTTTTAGATAGGAGTGTTCCTTCTATTGGCTTATATAGTGAAGAAGTTTTACATAGATATTGCTCGTATTTGGTTTTATTGTGCAATATATCTTTATTCATCCTTTATTATTGAAAGTTTACCAAATATAGTAATAAGGGTCCCTTAAAGATTATAAACAATCTGTATCAGCCATTCTGGGTTTACAATCTCTCATGGGAGATCAGGAGTTATTCTAATGAGCCTGAACTTATATGCTACTTAGTCTTTTCAGCTTGCAACTTTTAATATACCTTCTTTGTCTAATATATTTTCTTTAGATTTAGTATTTTGATTTTTATGTGCTGAGCACAATTTCTTCTCTGGTACACTTTAATTGTTGTTCTGTATAATTTTTGTACTTTTATAGGCTGACCCTTCATTTGGTTAAGGATATATTCTATTACTTTACTGAAAATATTTTCTGGTTTTGATGTGAGTTTTGTCTTCTTCCTCTATTTCCATTATTCATAAATTTCTTTTTGGCACTTTGTAGATCTTCTGGATCTTTTGTGCCTGGCTATTGAACATTTCTTTTGACAAAACTATCCAGTTGTTGCTGTTTTTCTTCTTCTTCATCTTCATCTCCTCATTGTTCTCTTCCTGCTTCCCTTTTTTCCTCTTCCTCCTTCTTCTTTTTCTTTTTTTCCTCTTATCCTCCTTCCTTTTTCTTTATGAAATAGACATTTTACTCATATATTCATTCTGATTAAAGTTTTTCCTTCCTCTAATCCTGAAAACTCTTTCCCACCTCCCCTTCTATCTGGTCTAAATTCACCCTCATAAAACAAGGAGGGCTATAATTTATAATAAAAAAATAAAATAGGAAAAAGACAAAAACAATCACATCTTAGTAGGAAAAACAAACAAAAGAAAAAGAGGCCAATGGGGGAAAAGATGTAGACTTGTTTACACATGCAGGAACCTCATAAATACTAAACTTGAAACTATGGTACACACACAAATGACATGTAGCTTTAAAAATAGAAAAAAATCCAGAAAATTAAAATGAGAACTATGATAAAAATTTTAAAATACATGCCAGAATTATAGGACATGAAAATACAAATGTGCCAGTGAGTGAAGTTTTTGGCCATCTACCTTTAGAAATGCACTCTTAAGCGTACAATTAAGAGTAGTCCCTTGGATAAAATGAGTGTCCCTTGGAGAAAACTATATTTTCATTTGCAAGTGCTTATCAATTAGATAAAGGGCTATGGACACAGACTGATGTGCACTTCTCATTTCAGCTTTATGACCATATCTGGTGTAGAACATTAAAGACTTGTGCATGCTACCTCAGTCTCTCGCAGTTTATATATGCCTCAGTCCTCTTAATTGATAGTGCTTTGTTCTTTGGTATCTATCCTTTTCTTTCTAGCTCATATACTCTTCTGGCTGAATTACTGAAGAGCCTGGAGGCTTGGATGGAGATCTTCCATTTATACTTGAGTATCCTAAGGTTTCTCACTGTCTATTGTCTCTATGGGTCTCTGAATTTGTTTTCATCAGCTGCAGGATTAAGCTTCTTTGATGATGGCTGAAAAAGATACTGGTCTATGAATATAGCAGAATGGTGGCAAGGGTCATTTTATTACTTTTAGTAGAACATAATATTTGCTTTTCCCCTGGAACCCTGGGATATGTAATTTATTTTTCTTGATCAATAATCCAGTGTCAGGTGTGGATTCCATCATGTGAAGTGGACCTTAAGTCAACTATAGATTGGTATTTACGCCTACAACTTGAACTAATATGTCTTACAGTTAGAACATTGTTAGAGTTCAAAAGTTTGGTAGCTGGGTTAGTGTTTATATTTCTCCTCTTGTAGTTGCAGAGTACTTCCCATATCAAAGTTGCTAGAATGTAAGTGTGAAGGTTCTATGTAGGCACAAGCTTTATTTATCTATGTTCCATGTAAGTGTAAGTGTTGTCTCCAGCAAGAGGGCACTGCATTCAATTTATGGAGAGCAGCCTATAGTCTTGGCAAAAGCCTGTATTGTTTTGGCATTACAATCATACCACTTTGGCCAATACCTCAGTTAAATATAACTATTACCAGTACTGGATGCTTAATTTAGTGACAAGAGATTTCCAGTTGGGACTTTTCTTGTGTGGTGATTTCATTTATATTGGCTTCTTATATGTATATATTTTAAAAAGTTTCTATTGCATTAGGTTTCCACTGTACCAAACAAATGACCCTTAATTTTACCTGTCTTTCCTCATGTTACCTTTTCATTGCCCTCTTTCTTTCCCAATACCCTTCAATTCTATCTTTTTAGCCCACCTTCCATTTGTACCAAGTATTTTATTTCCTTTTCCTATGGAGAAATCTCTACCTCCCCTAACCTCCAGTTCTTAATCTGTTTGTATCCCCTGTGGTATTATGTTCAGTTGCTTGGATATTATACATCTTGCAACTAATTTATATGTAAAAGCAAATACATACCCTATTTGTCTTTGGGGGTCTATGTTCTCTCACTCTCAGTTACCTGCAAAGGTGCATTTACCTTCACATTTCATGATTTGATTTTTTAAATGTCTGAGTAATATTTGATTATGTAAATACACTAGTACTATAACAAAAAAATAGAAATAAATATGACACATTGGAAAAACAGATAAAATCTTCACAAATGGTGCTGACCAAACTAGATGTCTATATGTAGAAACAGAGAAATAGATGCTTATTTTCACTCAAAAGTCACCTCCAAATGGATTAAAACCTCACCAAAGTTTATATACAGTTAAAGTCTTGAAGTCAGCACAGCTATTTGACAAAGATCCAGCATAGCTGAGTTGCATGTTACAATAGCCGTCATGCTATCTTTCAGGCTTGGTCTTGATCTCCACTTGCTACATTCTTAGAGGGTTTTCAATACATGTACAACCTGGGGACATTGGAACAATGGGAAATTTTTAATCAATCATTTATGCATTCACCCTGAGTACTGCTTCTAAGCTTCCCAGAAAAATCCTGAGCATACTGCTCCTCTCATTTTCAGGAGAAATATCAATTATTTGGCCCTACATGAATGTTTTCTTGTGGAAGTTTTAACTCACATAAAAATGGCAGAAAACTCCTTATGAGACTTCAGCTCCAAGATAGTCTTGCAAAATCTACCCCTGTGCTTCCTCAAGAAGAAAATAATCAGAACAACATACTCTTAAAAAGGCAAACAAAGTTTCCAGAGCTAGGATAGTTGATAGTATTTGAGATTAAATACCTTGTACTTCTGTATCCTCAGATGATTACTTGGCATATAAGATTAGGAGTTACATATGGTATGCCCTCAATGATTAGATAAAGATGTAAATGAATGACTGGAGACATCTTCACCTTACACTAGGGTCTGTAATGATGGACAAAGAATGTTTTATAAAAATGATTTTTAAAGTGAGGTATTAGGACCTCCTTTTCCTAGAAATATCAGCTTTCACATTATCACTGTGATGTTGTATGACCAAAATAATGAAAGAATACTTAGATTTAGTACATAAGTAAATTCTACAAAGATATGAGATATAGACATTGCATTATGCCAGGAATTTAATAACAACTGTTGCTGCTTTGGTCTAAATTGTTTTTCTTAAGGATGTCCATTAAAATATGATAATATACTTCTTGGGACAAAGCAATATGCCCAGGCTGGCTTGAAGATTTTCTATCTATTGCCATTGCATCTGAGAATGCTTCCAACCTGAGAATGGGGTTTCAGGCTGTGGCAAATATGCCTCCAGATTCTCAAAAATGTCAGGTTATGGGATTGATGAAGAAAAATGATAGTAAAAGATAAGGTTTATCAATGATGACTAAATTTATGACCAAGAGACAGTTAAAACACCTGTCTGGGGACAAAAAGGATATCATCTATGTTTTAGAACAATGTGAATCCATCTTTTATTATTAAGTTCTGTCTAAATAAAGAAGCACTCTGACTGCCAATCAGTCAAGACTCTCAGTTTCTTTGGACAACCATGTCTGACTCATTTCTGCCCTGCCTTATCCTTCCCTCCTCTCTGGATACTATCAACTGCTGGGGCTGGTCCTCAGTCTTTCACCACACTCTTTTTTTTTTCACAGTAGGGTGAATACTCACAACTAAAGATCTAGAGCTACATGCTTCAGAGTAGATAGGACATGTGATATCTGTTTTCTGGATCTGAGTTACCTAAATCAATATCATCATTTATATTTCTATCTACTTATGTGCATACCATTTCACTTATCTATATCAGTTGAAGGATATTTAGGTGTTCTCATTTTGTACCTATTGTGAACAGAATAGCAATGAGTATGGTTGAGAAAATATTTTTGAAGGAGTATGTTGAGTCCATTGTGCATATGTCAAGGAAAGTTACAAGTGGTTCATATGGTAGATTTATTTTCATCATTTTGAGAATTCTGAACACTGATTTCTGCTGTGGATGTACAATTTTGCAGCGCTCCCTTTGCCAGAGGTCCAGGTTTTGCCTGTCCAACAGAAGATGTCAACTGTCAACCTAATTACTGTTTCCTCCAGAAAAAATAAAATACTAAGGGAAAATATATAGTACCTGTATTATTTATCTAAATTACTATTATGTAATTAAAATTTGAATACTTATATTGTCCACAAATTAAAGTAACATGATAACTTACTAAAATGTGATTTCAGAAGTAGTTTCTATTCTAAAATAGAGTGTATCTATATAACATTGCTTAAATGAAGGGCTCTTTAGTTATGATTAGATATACATTTTATATAAACTTACTAAAAGTAGAAGTAAATAATTTCATTTGAAGACACTAATGTATTTTATTATAGTCCAGTTATTGAACTTAATGATGGGTGAGTCATGGTGCTTGAGAAAGATCCCCAAAACTATAGCTGTGCTGACAGATAAGCACAAAGCCATGCAGACCAGGACCAAGCCCAGAGGATCCTCAAAGGACAGGAAGGTCACTGCCATGGGCAGGTACTGGTTCCTCTCAAGGTTTGGGTACTCTTGAATTCAGCAAGGGATACATTCCTGCTGATCTGTGGGGAGAAAATAAATCAACATCTCAACTCCTACAAGTCACTCCCTGTTCAGTGCATGAAGAAAGATTTCCAATGATATTGTGTGCATCCTATCACATTCTCTTTTACTATAGTGCCAAGAAGGACACTAAACATACATTATTTGTCATTTGAGGTATTGGTTGTCTAAGTTTTTTTTTTTTTTTCTAGCTAGATCTATGATTAAAGATGGTAGTATTTTTGTGTGTTTCTCAGTAAATTGTGTCTTATTTTGCTTCATTCTGTCACCCATGTTTATCATTAATTTTTACAATTTATTCACTTTGTATCCCAATTGTAGCCCCTCCCTCATCTACTCTGTCTCACTACCCTTCCTCCTCCTCCCTATCTGTCCTTTCTGTAGTCCTCTGATAGGGAAGGTCCTATCAGACCCTAGCCTATCAGGTTCCATTAAGACTCCCTGTATCCTATTCATCTGTAGGCTGTTAGGTGGCCCCACCAGGGAGAAGTGATCAAGAAGCAGACAACCAAGTTCAGAGACTGTCTCTTCTCCCCATTTACTAGGAATCCCATATGGACACTGAGCTGTCTAGGTGGCTACAGGGAGAAGTGATCAGAAGCAGGCAACCAAGTTCAGAGACTGTCTCTTCTCCCTTACTAGGAATCCCATATCTGAGCAGGGTGTCTAAGTCCTCATGCTTTTTTGGTTGATGCATCAGTCTCTGAGGGCCCCAGGACCCAGATTTTTTTGATTTGTTGGTCTCCTTGTGTGACCCTGTCCCCTTTAGGTCCTTCTATCTCCCACTTCTTCAATAAGACTTTTTGTGCTCTATACAAAATTTTGCTGTGGGTCTCTCCATCTGCTTCAATCACCTGTTGAGTGGAGTCACTTAGTGTACATCCCTGGAAGGCTCCTTTCCTGTTCTCTCTCTTCTATGGGTTCTGGGTCTATCCTGTTTTCTTTCTGAATGAGAATTAAGCATCTTCCCTATGTTCCTCCTTGTACTTTAGCTTTTAAAAGTCTGTAGATTTTAGTATGTCCAATCTATATTGTATGGGTAATGTCCACTTATAAGTGAATATATACCATACATGTATTTCTGCTTCTGGGATACATCACTCAGGGTGATCTTTTTTAGTTCCATCCATTTGCCTGCAAATTTCATGATTTTCTTGTTTTTAATACCTGAGTAGTATTTCATTGTGTAAATGTACCACAATTTCTGTATCCATTCCCTATTGATGGAAATCTAGTTTGATTCCAGTTTCTGGCTATTATGAATAAAGCTGTTATAGTCATAGTTGAGCAAATGCCCTTTTGTATGGTTCAGCATCTTTCTGATATATGTCTAGGAGGTGTTTAGCTGGGTCTTGGGGTAGCAGTATGCCCAGTTTTCTGAGAAAGCGCCAGACTGATTTCCAAAGTGGTTGTACAAGTTTACATTCTACCAGCAATGGAGGAGGGTTCTCCTTTCTGAACATCCTCTCCAGCATGTGTTGTCCCTTGAGTTTTTGATCTTAGCCATTCTGATGGGTGTGAGGTGGAGTCTCAGAGCCATTTTGATTTTCATTTCTCAGATTTTTAAGGACATTGAGCATTTTTAAGTGTTTGTACACCATTCAATAATTCCTCTGTTGAGAATTTGTGTTTAGCTCTGAACCCTATTTTAAATTGGATTATTTGATTTGTTGGGTTATTTATATATTCTAGATATTAGCCTTCTGTCAGATGCAGAGTTGGTGAAGATCCTTTCCCAGTCTGTACACCATCATTTTTTTCTGCTGACAGTGTCCTTTGCTTTAGAGAAACTTTTAAGTTTCATGAGATCCCATTTATTGATTGTTGATCTTAGAGCCTGTGCTGCTGGTGTTCTGTTCAGGTAGTTGTCTCCTGTGCCAATGTGTTCAAGCCTCTTCCTCATTTTTTTTAAATAACAGATTAAGAATGTTAGTTTTATGTTGAGGTATTTGATCCACAAGGAATTTACTTTTGTGCAGGGTGATAAGTATGGACCTATTTCTATCTTTCTATGTGTGGACATCCAGTTAGACAAGCACCATTGGTTGAAGATGTTCTTTTTCCATTGAATGGTTTTGCCTTCTTTGTAAAAAAAATCAGGCTTTGTAGGTGTGTGGGTTTATTTCTGTGTTTTTGATTCAATTCCATTGATCCACCAGTATGTTTGTACCGTTTTTACTGTTTTCTGTAAACAGTTTGAGATCCCAGCTTTTTTTTATTGTACTGAATTATTTTAACTATTCTGTTTTTGTTTTTGTTTGTTTGTTTTTTTGTGTGTTTTTATGTGATGTTGAGAATTGTTCTTTCAAGGTCTGTAAAGAACTGTGTTGGTATTTTGAGGATTGAATCTACATTTCTTTTGGTAGGATGGCCATTTTTTTTATTCCTACTGATCCATGAGTATTTCATTCCATCTTATGATATCTTCTTCAATTTCTTTTTTTTTTTTTTTTATACAGATTTTTTACTTATTTCATTAGAGTCACACCAGTGCACTTTATGTCATTTGTGGCTATTGCAAGGTTGTTTTTTTTTCCCTAATTTCTTTCTCAGCCCTCTTGTCTTTTATATACAAGAGGGTTTCAGATATTTTTCAGCAACTTTGTATCCAGCCACTTTGCTGAAGGTGTTTATCAGCTGTAGTAGTTCTCTGGTAGAATTTTTAGGATCACTCATGTATACTATCATATCATTTGTGAATAGTGATACTTTGACTTCTTCCTTTCTGCTTTGTATCCCCTTGATTTCCTTTACTTGTTTTACTGCTCTAGCTAGAATTTCCAGTACTATGTTGAAGAGAAAGGAGAGAGTGATCAAACTTGACTTGTCTCTGATTTCAGTGGGATTGATTTAAATTGCTTTCCATTTAGTTTGATGTTTGCTATAGGCTTGTTGTATATTATCTTTACTGTGTTTAGGCATTTGCCTTTTATCTCTGATATCTCCAAGACTTTAAACATTAATTGAGCTTGGATTTTATTAAATGCTTTTCAGCATCTATTGAGATGATCATGTGTTTTTCTTTTTCAGTTTGTTTATGTGGTGGATTACACTGATGGTTTTCTGTTTATTGTATCTCCCCTGCATGCCTAGGATGAAGACTACTTGGTCATGGTAGATGAGATCTTTGATGTTTTCTTAGATTCATTTTGTGAGTATTTTATTGAATATTTTTGTTTCAATATTTATAAGAGAGAATGGTCTGAAATTATCTTTCTTAGTGTATCCCTGCCTTTTAGTTAGCTTTTGTGAGGTTTAGGTATCAAGGTGAATGTGGCCTCATAGAATGAGTTTGGTAATGTTCTTCTTTTTCTGTTTTGTGAAATATTTTTGAAGAGTATTGTGTTACCTCTTCTTTGGTAGATCTCTGCTGAAACCATCAGGCTCTGGGCTTTGTTTGGCAGGAAGACTTTTGATGACTGCTTATATTTTGTTAGGGCATATAGGTCTATTAATTTAGTTACCTGATCCAGATTCAACTTTGATAAGTGGAATCTTGCAAGAAAATATTCCATTTCATTTAGATTTTCAAATTTTGTGGCATATAGACTTTTAAGGTAAAACCTAATTATTCTTTGAATTTCCTCAGTGTCTGTAATTATACCCCCTTTTATTTTCTGATTTTGCTGATTTGTATAGTGTCTCCCTGTGTTTTAGTTAGTTATGCTAAAGGTTTGTTTATCTTTGTCATTTTCTCCAAGAACCATCTCTTGCTTTTGTTTATTCTTTGAATTGTTTTCTTTGTTTCTAATTTATTGATTTCTCCCTTAAGTTTGATTATTTTTATTTAATCTTCTTGTATATGTCTGCTTTCTTTTGACTAGGTCTTTCACATGTGTTGTTATGTTGATTTGAAATGTCTCAGATTTCTTTATGAAGGCACTTAGTTCTATGAACTTTCCTCTTAGAATTACTTTCATTATGCCTCATTAGTTTGGGTAAGTTGTGCCTTCATTTTTGTTAAATTCTAGAAAGTCTCATTAGTTTATTTCTTCCATAATCCAGCTGTCATTGAGTAGAGTTCAGTTTCCATGCATATGCAGGCTGTTTATTATTTTTTGTTACTATTGAGGTCTAGTTTTAGACCATATTGTTCTAATGTGATACAAGAGATTATATCAGTATAATATTCTTTTTGGAATGAATGTATACAATTTACCCTTGTTCATTCAAATGCTGATTTCTCTCCTCCACTGTCTGGTTTCAATCCAGGTATTGCATTGTGATGCTTTTTCTAAGCATCACCTGTCTCAAGTTTGCATAAACATGCCACCATTTGTTCTCTATATTGTCAATTAAAACAACCAGCCCCAATACTGAGCAATGGAGAGGATAGGGTGAGACATCCTGGCCCAGAGTGGGAGGAAGAGGTGGGAGGCAGGAGAGAGAGGAGGAGAATCTGCTGGAGAGGTCTTGGCACCACATGCAGAAATTAACTGGAACTAAAATATCACTAAAAGCAAGTATGATGGGTGAATCTGAATGGTAGGAAACTTGTGGGCTTAGAGGTTTAGGATGGAGTAACTGTTGGCCAACATTGTGCTCTAGGTTAATTAAATAAATCCTAGTCTCTGTGTGGTGATTTGGTTATACAGCTGTTTAGGAATAACCACTGCTTAACTAAAAGATTTATCAATAGTAAATATCAATAATCTACAACAAATGGCACCCAACTAATCTAAGTATCCACACCCTTTAAATCCTACTTTAATATAATTTGGTGGGGAGAGGAATAAGCTCTCAGTGATACAACCCAAAATTTAAAACTTAAAAACTCCCAGATAAATTACTGGCTCTTTAAAAGAGACTCTTAAACATGCCTCAGAGCAAAAGACAGCCTACTGTGGGCAGACCTGAGACTGAACAAAACTGGTTGTCACTACATTCTAACAGGATGAGAGATAAAACATTAAAACAGACTTCTTTGAGCTTGGCTGATAATCTCTTCTACAGTTTTAAGACAGAAATAAAGGAAAGTTTAGAAATTATGACCCTGGTTACATTCATATTCCTCAATTTAACTTTAAAAATTGATTTAGCCATTTATGTGTTCTCAAAGGCAAAGGCTTTAGAAAAGATACTGGAACAACACAAAGAACAAGTATAACAATATGAAGAAAAAATGAAGGTTGAAAACAGGACATAAAACAAGAGATACAAAAACTTACAGAACATGATAAACAACAGGAAAAGAGGGCAGAGGTTTTAGAAAATATACTGGAAAACACAAAGAACAAGTAGAACAATATATAAAGAAAAATTAAAAGTTAGAAGCAAGGCATAAAACAAGACATTCAAGAGATTATTGAACAAAACAAAAAAATAGAGAGATGAGTGTAAAATATGGGTACAGACCTTAAAAAAAGAGTTTAGAATACTAAGTAAAGAAAATACTCAGGCAGACGCAAAAGATAATAATAAAGAAAGCCAAACAAAATTGGTTAGAAAACAAATGTTAGCTTATCCAGTCAGTGTACAACAGAGACCAGCAGATGATCACCCACAGGATTACCATGAGGCTGAATGGCACCCTGTGGAAGTGCTAGACCTGAGAAAATTTAAAGAAAGTGTCACCAATTTTTGAATGCATTCACCATTTGTTAAACAAATGCTGACTTCCTGGCCAATCAGTATAGTAATCCCAAAGGACTGGGAGGATATGGCAAAGGCAATAAAAGAACCTGAGCCATATTTACAATGGCTATCATGGTGAAGAGAAGAGGCTAGAGAGATACCATACAAAAAAATAGAACCAGGGCTGTTGGTATTTTTAAGGAACAGCTGCTTGGTGATGGCTAATAGGCTGACACAGAGATATAAGCTGTATATAATGAAGAAACCTTAACATTCTGTCACCTAGCAGCCTTAAATACCTGGGACAAGGTTGAGGAATCAGGAAAGAAGTCTTGAGCCATTCTCTCAGGTCATACAAGCTCCAAGTGAAACATTCATTAATGTTTTGCAAAGATTGACTTCAGCTGGGGTTACAAGTATATCAGATCCACTAGCTAGAAAAGCACTAAAGCTTTAGCTTTTGAAAATGCAAAGATTTTGAATGCAAAGAGGTAATACAGCCATTCAAGGCAAGGTATGCACAAATAGACGAATTGGTTATAAATAAAATTGACATCAGACCTCAATCACCCAATTTGTCCTTGATAGGAGAAGCTACCCCTAAAGACATTGGGAAATGTCTTAATTTTGATGGGCAAATGGAGTTACCAGAAAAACAAAATAATTCAAAAAGGGAGTCTATACTTTCTAGAATATGCAGAAGATGTGGCAAGGGTTGACATTGGATTAGTGAATGTAGAGTACAGATAAATGGGGTAATCATTTATCAAAAATGCCTGAAGGGGCCTTTCTCAGGCCCCAATACAGGACAGGGATACTCCTCCACAAGAAAGTTAAACACCACTGCTCTGGGAATAAACATTAAAAACTTCAACAGTGAGGCCAGGGTAGGTTTTATAGGTAAATAAAAATAAATCAATAAATAAATTGAAAAAAACAGGAAAGGAAAAAAAAAACAAATATATTGGCAAACTTCTATAAATGATCAAATGATCATAGGGCAAAATCAAAGATAATTTTAAATAATATTAAATTGAAGGACATGGTGGGTACTGGGGCTGATGTCACAATTATCACTCCTAAATTCTGACACCCAAATTAGCCAATTTAAGAGGTGGAGATAATTTAAGCTGTTGTAATTTATCTAAAGTAAAACAACCTCAATACATAAATTTACCAGGTCAAATGGATGATTATCTTATTGGCTGAGATCATAAACTTAGAAAAACATTACAAAATATTTTTGATTAAAATAAATAGAGGTAATTGCCTGATGTTGGGGTTAAAATTATTTTAAATCCCAAAAAAGTTACAGGATCCAGGCTATTAATTACCTAAAATACAACAATAGGCATTCTTTCAAGAAAACTCAACCACTGATAAAAAAGTCCCACAAATTAGAAGAACTGAAAAACTCATTTGATTGAACAATGGTCTATGAGTAAAGACAAAAAAAATATTAACTGTCCTGGAACAGCTGGAGGCTCACATTTAGTTTAAGTCCAACAAGAGCCTTAAATAACTTATTTCAAAACTTAAAAGAAATGCAAATAAGGATTTTAACAGATCCAAGCCATTAACATTATCAACTGAAGATGAATCTGAATATTGCCTTCTTGTTAGAAAGGAAATTACAAGATGATTGACTTAAAGGACTGCTTTTTCACAATTCTTTTCCAAATAGGGGCCTGTATTTTCAGCACCCCACTTTTATCTTCCAATAAAGAGATATCACTCAGGGTCTCCCACAGGGGATGTTGAACAGTTATGCAATATTTTGTACAACAGATGTTGGATAACTGTCAATCCATAATTTAGAATGGATGATATTTATTGGCACACAAAAAAAATTAAAAATTTTTAAAAAAATAAATAGAACTTTGTTGTTGAATTGATCCTAAAAAAGTAAAAAAATGAGATTCTATTAATTCAGTAGGCTGCAAAATAGATCCAGCTGACATTCTGTATAAATTAGAAGAACCCATTTACTCAATGATTTTCAAAAATTGCTGTGAGATCATTATGGGCAGAAATGGATATTTGACAAAGCTAAGCTTATTTCAAAACTTACAGGATGAGTTTTTGGGAGAAATTATCAACTGAAGATACCAAAAATCAAGCAGAAAGGAAATTACAAGATTATAAAAGAAATATTAATCCAAAGAGGGCCTGTATTAAAAGGAACTTGTTTTCTACATTCACCCACATTTTTATGGATGGATAAACTGTCTTAAAAGGAATGGATATTTTTGACACACAAACAAAATCTGAGTAAAGTGGTGGAGAGTCAGTTTATTATGATTCAGTTCAAAAATCATTAATACAATTCAATTTTGGTGTTATAAAATTTTCAAGAATCTCTTAATATAGTCATTGACTCTCAATATGCAGAAAGAGTTTTTCTGCATATAGAAACTTCTGATCTAATTCAGGATAATTTGGACTTAACTTCACTGTTTCTTCAATTACAAGTAATCAGAAATAGAAATAATCCATTGTATATAACATAGATCAGATCTGATATGGATCCACCAGGCCCCTAGCACAAGACAATGATGAAATTGATCAGCTATTGACAGGAGTGTGTTAGAGGCCTCAGAATTTCATTAAAACACCATGTTAACAGCAAAGGTTTAAAAAGAGAGTTTTCTATCACTTGGCAACAAGCCAAAGAAATTGTGCGAAAATATCCCATTTGTTCTTTATATAAATAAACTCCACTACCTGAAGGAAGTAACCCTAATGGTAACCAAAAAAATGAAATTTGGCAAATCACTTTTATTTTATAGAGTTTGGTAAACTGAAATATGTGCACCATACTATAGACACACATTCAGGGTTCCAATGAGCAAAAGCCATAAGTTCTGAGAAGGCTGATTCAGTTATTACACATTTATTAGAAATGATGGTAGTTATGGTTATGCCTACACAAATTAAGACTGATAATGCTACAACATATGTCTCTAATAAAATGGAAAGATTTTTTTTTACATATTATAAGATAAAACATGTAACAGGTATACCTTACAATCCTGCCAGTCAAGCAGTCATTGAAAAATCGAATCGTACTTTAAGGGACATGCTTAACAAACAGAGAAGGGTGTTAAAATACCACAGAGATAGATTACATAATGCTTTACTGACCTTGAGTTTCTTAAATGTTAATGAACAACAAACAACAGCTAGACAAAGACACTGGGTTATAGAAAAAAAAAAAACTGCTGAATTATTTCAGCCTATATATTTCAAAGATACCCCAACTTCACAATGTACAGTAGGGAATGTGTTACACACTGGGGAAGAGGTTTTTCATATGTTCATACAGGAGAAGAGAAATTATGGGTTCCTTCAAAACTAATAAAAATCAGATTTCACAGAGGAAGACCACCTGAAGATTTTGGTCACACACAAGAAAACAGAAATCAAGAAGACCAAACAAAATAGTTAATATAAATTGATAATCCCTTCACCTGGGAAAAACTGACTGAGACATGAAAAAAATGTCTCTAGCCAGAACTTCAGCAATACATGGCCAATAAATCCTTGGCTATAATATCCTCAGTATCTATTATGCCATTCTTTTTAATTGGCATTGATAAAACTGGTTTACAGTTTAATTTCATTCTGAACATCTCTTACATTTATAATTTTAGGACTGTATAATGCTTATGAGAAATTATATGTTTGCAGAACAAAAGGAGTGAATACTGGAGATGCTGGACCAAACCTGACAGAATCCTCCTTCCAGCATGCTGAGACATTGACACATCTGTTTCAGTATCTTGCATGTTCCAGAATTCTGCTTGTTCCTGCCTCAACTGCTTCAATTGCTGTTTCTCATCACGGCCTGTTCCCAAGAGAGCTTTGAAGAAAGCTACAAATCTTAATTGGTCCTGCATTTTAGACTGTTCTAAACAGGACTTTTATTAACTCTTATTATTTTCTCAACATTCAAAGACTGGACCACAAATATTGCTTATTTAATTAAACATTTTTCCAATTTTCTTTGGGTCCCCAAAAGTATTTCTGCATGTCCAAAATGTCAGCTAGAAGAAATCAATGAGAATGATTTCCTATTTTCCTTAAGTGGGATTGGGTAGTTTTTGGGTTGTTTCCTGTGGCTACAAGTGTTTATTGTCATTGGGAGATGTTTATAAATTACTAATGGTCTTATTCAGAGTGAAACTGTTATGCCCAGTTTGGGAACCCCAAAAGCCCAGCAGTACACTCTACTGTAAATACATGAGGTTTTTAAAATTGTATACATGTCCAGACATGGGACACAAACTTCCTGTGGACACAGGAGAGGAATGTAGCCCTAAAATCTAGGGAAGCAAGGTTTTTATGGGGCAAAACCTCAAGCAGGGACTTACATGCTTTGGTGTTACGTGAATGTGAAATGGAAACTGACTTTTGAAATGGTTGGTCCACTTTGGGCAGCAAGAATGCAAACAGTTCTGGCCTGGCCCTATGGGCCATTTTCCTAGCAACTGTATAATTAGTGGGCAGGAAAGAATGTAGTAAGGCTAATTTGTGCCCTCAGGGCATTAAGGCTAGTTCTTCCTTGAAGGAGGCTGGACATGTTTCCAACTTACTAGCCTTTATTCATGCTTCTGCTTTAAATTTTTAAACAATAGCCACTGATTTTTAAGTCTTTGGTCTCTCAAATCCATTAAGAATTAATGTAACTGACATTTTAAAAATGAAATAAAATGAAGTTTCAAATCTTTCTTCCATCTGCTATTTTTCCCATAAACTCTACTGTGTGCCTTCCTTGTGAAAGGAACCTGGGTCTGGCAATGTGCCAGCAGGCCAGGCTCTGATTTTTTTTTTTATTTCAATCTTATTATTTTTATCATTATTATTATTAATTTGGGTTTTTGAGACAGGGTTTCTCTGTGTAGCCCTGGCTGTCCAGGCCTCTTTGTATACCAGGCTGGCCTTGAACTCACAGACATTCTCATAGACATCTACCTGCATCTGCCTCCCAAGTGCTGGGATTAAAGGTGTGTGCACTGTGCTTGGCAGGACTTTCTTATAGCCTGGTTGAAGTCATACTTTATGACTTAGGACATGTCTAGACAAGTGAGTGTGAAGAACTGGCAGGGGTGCAAACCCTTGCTTTTGGAGAGAGGGTTTCTTTTGTGGCCTTGCATGTCCTGAACTCATTTTGCAAACCCAGATGGCCTGGAACTCACACCAGTCTCTGCTTGCCCCACTGGCAGTCACAGGCATGGGACATCACACCTGGCTTCTTGTTATAGTCTTTAAAAATGATTTGTAATCTCTGTCTGCCTTCCTGAGACCAGCCCTATTAAAAAAGGGAATGAGTGTTGTTTTTTTTGAGAGAGGGAAACATTATTTATGATTCATGGTGTAGTTCTCTTTATTATGGAAGATTTGTTTATTATTTGTACACTATTCTGTCTGCACGCCAGAGGAGGGTGCCAGGTCTCAGGATAGATTGTTATGAGCCACCATGTGGGTGCTGGGAATTGAGCTCAGCACCTCTGGAAGAACAGTCTGTGATTTTAAACTCTGTGCCATCTCTCCTGCCCCCTCATTTCTTAATTTTATTTTTTAAATTATTATTTATTCATTTTACATCCCTGTCTTAGACCCCTCCCTTTTCTCCTCCCAGTCCTACCCTCCCTGTTTCCCCTATCATCCCTCACCTGGCTCTTCAGAGAAGGGGATTACCCTGCCTCTATTGTGCACACCCACCCACCCCAGCATGTCAAGTGGCATCAGGACTGACCACATACTCTTTGCCTGGCGAGGCAACACCAACATGGGAAAGTGAAAGAAGAGCTAGTTTGTGGGTCAGGGTGTATTCATATGTGTGTTGGTCCTGCCGTGTTTATAAGGCCTTGTTACACTTGTGTCCTTCATCCACTCGGGCGCTTACACTTTGCACACAGAGTTTCTTGAGCCGTTAGGGGCTTAGGGTTTCCTGGAGACATCTCATTTAGGGTGGAATGGTCCAAGGCTTCTCACTGTTTGCATATCGACTGGATGTGGGTCTCTGTATTTATTCCCATCTCCTGCAGGAGGAATTTCCAATGATGGCCTAGCAAGGCACTAATCTGTGAGTATGGTTGTGCTCCTTTAGCACAACTGTAGCATTTAGATTTCTCTTATGTCCTTGGCCTCTGTAGACTCAGGTTCCTGGCCAATCAAGCAGTATTGGATCAAGGTTCCTTCTCATGGAGTGGGCCTCCTGAAACCCAACTAGATATTAGTTGGTCTCTTCTGTGACCTTTATACCACAAGCGCACCAGCAAATCTTGTAGGCAGGTCACTGTTGGAGAGTAAAGGGTGTATGGCTGGGTTGGTGTGTACTTTTCTCTTCTGGTGGCATGCAGCGTATGTTCCTGTATCGCAAACAGCAGTCTATAAGGGTGAAGGTTCTCGGTAGGGGCCAGCTGGGATTCGCTGTGTCCAATGACTTGTGAAGGTGTTGTCCTCAGCAACAGAATCTTACCATCAGATTGGGGAGAGCACTGGAGGATGGACACAGGTGGGGGGGCCCAGGCCCTGCTTTGATCTAGCACAGAGACCTCTTGCGTACCGACTCCACAGGACTCTAGGAAGCCTGCTCTCAATACACGCCCTTGTCTGTTCTTATTAAATTGAAATAAATACATAGTATTAAATAAAAACATAATATATATAAAGCTACTTATTAAGTGACACATGTGCTCCACCAGAGGGCACCAGATTCCTTGACAGATGGTTTGAGCGCCACCGTGTGGTCCCTGGGATGGAACCTGGCACCTTGATAAGAGAGGAATTCTCTGTGTCTGATGGCTGTTGTGATGACAAAGGTCGGCTTTTCTTTTTTTTTTTTTAAGATTCATCCATCCATGTATTCATTCATCCATTCATTCATTCTGCTTGTGCACCAGAAGAGGGCACCAGATCCCATTACAAATGGCTGTGAGCCACCATGTGGTTGCTGGGAATTGAACTCAGAAACTCTAGAAGAGCAGCCAGCGTTGTTAACCTCTGAGCCATCTCCCCTGCCTCCAGTTATTTTTTAATATTTAAAAGACATTTATTTTCCATGTGAGCGCGTTTCTGCCTTCCCAAGACTAGACCTCCTTTGACTGGGCGACTCAAAATTAATTTTAAAAAGGGGGAGGGACCTCAGGATCCCTTCTCCAGGGACCAGTGACCAGCTGGACTTCCTCTGATCAGGAGAATTCAAAGCGCTCATTTTTCCTGCACACAAGTGCAGCAGCCCTGTGTGTTTACTTCCGGTACCAGGGGGCAGGGCGATGGCATCACAAATTGGCTCCGAAAGGCTCCTGATCCTGAAGACTGCGAGGGGCACAGGGCGGGGATATTGACAGAACACCAGGGAAAACACTGTGGCCTTTGTGACGACGGGGAAAGCGCTTCCGGGGGATACTTATGGGTCCTGACAGAGCTCTAGGCTAAGTAGGGAGGAGGAGGATAGCTTGTGAGGGTGTAATGCGGTGCATACAGCATTCTGGGAATTGTATTTCTGCTTCTGCGACTCGGCAAAGCGACGATATAGTGAAACCTGGCTATGTGACTACAAACAGTCCCAGAAGTCCTTGCTCTGAGGCAGTTCTCACAGAGGCTCCCAGCCGGCACAATGCACTCTGGGATTATTTGTAGTTCCCTGTCTATGGAGTGCTTGGCTTTAAGAATCATTGTGTATGGGACATTTCATCATGAGTTCAGTGCTCTTTCATAAGGATGTTCACAGTCGTACGACATAAAACAGATTTTTTTCCTTTTTTTTTTGTCTATGAGACACCTATAATACAACGTGAGTGGCCAGATGTGGAGCCGAAATACGGTAGATAGATTTAAAGCCTGGACAGCTCCTAAGAGGGTGGATGGGGTATTGGAGCTTTTGGACAGAACTGTGCTGTATGTTCAGTGGAACGCGAGCACCCAAAAGCATACATGCCATGTCTTGAATGCGTTATGTACTGTTGAAAAAGCAGGCACTTGAGGAAAACTATAAGGTTATATTCCAAGAAGCTGGCAGTTGGTGGAAATTCAAAGTTCAAGAGTTAGCACGGCACCTCTTCGTTTTCCTAGTTCCTCATTCTGCATCCCATTATTTTCAGGTATTTCAGACCTAACAAAGAGCATCTTTTCGGGCTGGAAATGGACTGTAGTTTTCAGTTCAGATAGGTAGTAGCATAAAATTTTTGAGGATTCTCTTAGAAAACCCTTCCCAGTAACTCAAAAGTTGACTTCTCATGCCCAGTGTTGGAGTTTTTGTTAGATGGAAGGACAATTGTCATCAGAGATGGCAAAATTTCATTGAAACTAAATTTTAGTTTCATACAACAGCTTACATGGATTATACAAATCTTAGATAGTTACTAATATTATTCCATATTACTTTTTCAGACATCCTTACCTTACCATCTTCCCTATTGTATTTCTTTCTGTCTTACCTCCAAAATTATTATACCCCCTTCAAGTTTTTCCCATTTCCTCTTTCAAATCTCTATACCCTTCCTACTGCCCCCACACACTTCCATTCTCACCTTGGAAATGGTCACTATTTCATTCTTGGTTTTTTTAATTACTGCCGGATATGGACTCACATATGAGTACACACATATTCAGTTTATAGCTGGGAAACTTAGAAGAGAGGATATGTGAAGTTTGTCTTTCTGTGTTTGGATTACCTCATATAGCATGATTTTTTTTCTAGTTCCATCTATCTACCTGCAAGTTTTATGTTTGCATACTACTCAATAGTGATGCATTTTAAAATCATGACCTAAAGAGCTAATATTTAATTCATTTTTAAGGTTATTTAATGAGTACATCATTTTGGGCCTTCTCTTTTCTTCCCTCCAAACCTTCCCACAGACCTCTCCTATTTCTCTTTCAAATTAATCTTCTTTTTTTCAAATTGGTGTTATGTTCTTAATATAAGTTGCTCAGTTTAATAATGTTACTTCCATGCATGTTTTCAGGGTTGATTGCTTGGTATTGGATAACTAAATGATTTTATGCTCTTTTCTGGAAAGATTGTTTTTCTCATTCTCTCAGCATTTATTAGTTCTCTGCAGAATTTTGCGTAGGATTAAGGACAATGGTTTTTTCCTAGATCACTTTTGCATGTCTATTAGCATTTTCAATTTTTAGTTCGTTTTTATACAGGTATATTGGTAAGCCTTTTTCTTTTATTTTTTTTTATGTTGGTCAATCTTGTGGGTGTAGCTTCTGGTATTATTAGGAGACACATTACCAGACAATACTCTGATCCTCTGCCTTATATAATTTTTTTTTTACCTCCTGTTATGCATGATCACTGAGTCTTAGATCTGGGAATTGTTTTGTAGATGTATCAGATGTGACTGTTCTCCAGAATTCTGCCTTGTGATTGGTTGTGGTTTTTCAGTCATGATTGTTGTTCAAGGAAAAGCTTCATTGGTCAGTGTTGAACTATATGTATCTATGTGCATTATTAAAAGTATTTAGGTTGCAACATGTTTATATTCATGCATGTACTTACATGTATTATAGGGATTTTATGTAGATAATTCACAGTATGATTGCTTAAAAGTATTTCAAAAATTTACTGTTATTTCACCCCCTTACTTCTTTTATATTTATCCTGTAAGACCTGGGGTATCACAGCTCAGGAGTTCAAGATCGTGCCCTTCTCAGGAATTACCAGAGACCACAACTCGATGCAAAAGCAAGAGTTTTTTTTTTTTTTTTTTTTCAATCGCGATAGGGTCACCCCTCCAAAGGCAGGAGATGCATGCAAAGCACAGTGTTTTTATACTTAAAAATCTGGCCACTTTTGCTCTATACATTGATTGGTCAGCAAGAATAGCATGAAGATAGTTTATGCCTAGTTGTTTGCAGTTTTTGGCTGTTTGTGAGTTTTCTCAAAACAACTCACCCTGCCCTTCAAGAGCTACCTGCCTCTGGCTTCAAATCAAGGCTATCTCAGAGCAGTTCATCCTGCCATTTGAGAGCTATGTGCCTCTGGCTTTAATTCAAGGACGGGAATAATCACAACTGTTTTTCTTTTAGAGTTGTTTTCATTCTCGGGTGGGCTATCATCCCCCCTTTTCTTTGTGCTCCAATTTTAACCCTAAAATTGTGGATCAACCTCAGAGAGAGATTGATACTTCCTCTGGAGCATCAGGACCTGAACCACACTTACACATTCCCTAAAGACGGCGAGTAATCAGTTAACAATACAGGGTACTATTGTGACAAGGAGCAAAAGGGTAGCAAAAGGTCCCAGTAAGAGAAGCACACAGGGGAGACCATTAAACCGATTCCAAAGAAGAGATTCTATTAATTCTCATCTCCTCTTTTCAAGATCTTTTTGTAATTTTTTAATCTTTCCTTTAACAATGCCTGATTTATTAGTGTAAAAACAACATTTCTCCTGTAGGGCTAAGCAGATTCCTCCTTTTTCAGCCGTAAGGAGGTCTAATCCCCTCCGGTTCTGGAGAACTACTTCTGCCAAAGAATTTAGCTGGTCTTGGAGGTCATTGATGATGCTCGAAAGCAATTGTACATCACCAATTAACTGTTGGGACAGTTTGATGTATTTATATAATAAAACACCCAAACCAACTGACCCAGCGCCTATGGAAGCAGTCAGCCCAATTCCCACTAACAGAGGAATGAACTGAATGCCTCTCTTCGTTCTTCCAGCCATTAAGTCAAAGCTGGGGACTGGGACTGGCTCATCCCCTGGAATGATGCTAAGATCAGGGAGTTGCCTCTATACAGGTCCCAGTCTAATCTGTGGGCAAGAACGTATAGGCTTTATTATTCCTGCATAAGAAAACAGTGTTATTGTCAGGGCAGAGAGGTGTGGAGATGTCAATTGTTGAATCACAAATGGCAAAGGTAGCATCCCCTACAGGTAGATCTGAGCTATCATTTTTGTAGGGTTTTGTCAAACAGGTAACATTTTGGTTGAAGAGAGGCTGCACTCTCATAGAGGGTGCTGAGTGGCAGGACCCCTCAGCAGTGGAATAAGTGGCATTAGATGGGGGCGCTCCAGAGGAACAGGCTGCCCTTGTCAAAGGTGGAGCCAGCAGTCACTTGTAAACAAAGGATTGGTGTCATTTAGGAGGCTATGAGTGGCAGTAATAACATCTACAGTCTGGGGGTCTAAAATAACGTTCCCTCTACTATCAGAAAGAACAAAAGGGTGGTAATTGAGGGATGAGTATTCTTTTTTTCAATTAACTCTCCAATGCATTGTTTAACCTGTTCTCGTCTGCCCTGATCATGCAGCCCTCTTCCATCTGACAGGTGAATGAGAGGTACCTTTCTTCAGCATACAGGCTTCCCTACCGTCACCAAACAAGGGGCTTGGAGTAATTTATATCCATGGGCTCCTGTTGGCACATTGTGGGACCAATTGTCTATCCTCATCTCCTCCCTGACTTGGTTCAATATGGCAGTGAAATAGGTGATGTTATCTTTTCCAGTACATTGTTGCACAACTCTATAGCAACTGCTGTGCACAGTGTGTTGATAGGTATCACAAGGGCAAGGCCTGGGGCACCCATTTACATAAGGAACCATTTTAGGCTTGGTTACCCAATGCCATTCTAAACTTGGGGTGCTCCCTGAAGTTTGTAGGGCTCTATATGCCCATGTATGGCCACACTCAACTTGAGCATAGGCCTTGTTAGGGCTCCAAATCTCACCATTAAGTAAGGCTCTGCCATTCATCACCCACCCTTGCAATCACAGGGTTTAGCATGCATTGCTTTTAGGGCCGTGTGAGCCTGGTGAGGATGACCAAAGCTCCAGTCAATAGTTATCCAATTGAGTACAAACAGCACCACCCAGAGGTACCATTGTCTGTCCACTTTACTGGTCAAAGAGTTCATTGTCCCTGACGAGTTTCAGTTTTAACAGGTTGCTGGAGGCTTGGACTTTCCACGTGTCAGTAGGTTGATGAAGAGCAGGCTTGACGTGTGACCCATGGATCCAAGCTGCAATGCCCTCTGCTTTGACAGCTGTTGGTGTGGTGAGCAGGATGAAATAAGGACCCTTCCACCAAGGTTCCAGATTCTGGCTGCGGTGTCATCTCACATACACCAGATCTCCAACCTGGAACTGATAGGGCACATCCAAGGACCCAGGCGCATATGCACTGCCAAACTTGCTCCAAATTTCTTTCTGAATAAGTTGCAGTCCTTTCAGCCTGGACAACAAGTCAGAGTTACTATTAGTTATGTCAAGGGGGTCCCCAGGAAGAGTCAGGTAAGCAGTAACCCCGTATAGTAGTTTGAAGGGAGTTAAGCCTAGTATGGAGGGAGTATTTCTGACTCTAAAGAGGGCCAAGGGAAGGATCACTGCCCAGTCACCATCAGTCTCCATGGTCAATTTGGTGAGAGTCTCTTTGAGAGTTCTATTCATTTTCTCTACCTATCCTGAACATTGAAGTCTATAAGGACAATGTAACTTCCAATCAAGCCCCAGAAACCTGGCCACCTCCTGGCTTACCTGAACAACAAAGGTTGGCCCATTGTCTGACCCAATTACCTTTGGAATACCAAACCAAGGAAAAAGTGTCTTCCAGAATCTTTTTGGCCATGAGCAGGGAGGTTTCTTTCTTTGTGGGAAAAGCTTCCACCCATCCTGAGAAAGTGTCCACAAAAACCAGGAGATAATTATTGCCTTACCTGGATGGTTTACTTTCAGTGAAATCCACTTCCCAATGCATTCCAGGTCTAGTTCCTTGTCACTGGCCAGCAGTGACAGCTGAATACCACCTGAGAGAGGGCTGGGAGAGAGAGAGAGAGAGACAGGGTGACACAGAGAAGGACACCGAGTCTCCTTGCTGATCCAGGTGTCGAATTAATGGACGTCAGGTTAACACTTAAGTAGGCAAAAAAGTACAAGAAGTTTCTCATGTAGGAGAGCTCACTCAAGGTTACACAGAGCCTGCTGTCTGGTTACTATGGTTGCACACACACACTTTCTCAGGGCCAGAGCAGTCTGCTGTAGGACCACCAAGGTCACTTTATAAGAAACTGGACTTTGGAAAATAGCCAAAGCCAATAGGCTGGATTCCCCTGCTCAGATGCCATTGACTCAAAATTTGCCATTAACTCCAAAAAGGCTGCCACAGTTCCTCTCAGCCACATCCCTGGGCTGTGCTCTGGAACTCTTACCTATGTTTATCCTCTGGCAAGGTTCACATGCCCTAGTTACTCTCAGTCAAGGTGGTGAGGTTTAGTGTTCAGTACTTGGATTGGCGGGCAACTTCAGCCAATTTCTTTGCCCACAAGTGAGTCCACTTATGCATCTGAGTAATTAATCTCTCAGCATCTTCCTGTGGTAGAATGATCTTACCTTTAGAGTCAATCCATGCCCACACATCGGTGTCAGATATCCCCTGTTTTTGCCATATTAACTTTAAGTCACTTTCTGAGTAGTTTAGTCGTTCTTCTCTGGGCAGTTCAGCAGTTAGTACCACTGGGACGGAGTTTCCTCTAGCAGCTGTTTTAGGCTCCTGATCGGCCGTGTTATTCCCCTTTGCTGCCTTGGAAGTCCCCTTCTGCTGTCCCGGGAAATGAATAATGCTTACCTTGTTGGGTAGCAGCAAGGCATTGAACAAAGCCAGAATCTTGCTTTTTATTTTTTATCTCTTTACCGGCTGATGTTAGCAGGCCTCTCTGCTAATAGATGTCGCCCTGCACATGGGCTGTTGCAAAGCTGTACTGAATATCAGTGTAGATGTTTATCTTTTTACACTTTTCCAGAGTTAATGCCTGGGTTAAAGCAATCAATTCAGCTCTCTGAGCAGAAGTGCCATCCTGCAACGCCTGGGCCCATATTACCTTATGTCCATCTACCACTGCAGCCCCTGCCTTTCTCTTCCTGTTCTCAAAAAACTGCTCCCATCCATATAGTATGTTACCTCAGCATCAGGAAGAGGTTGATCTTTCAAGTCCTTTCACCATCCCTGTTCCTCTGCTAGAACCTGCAAACAATCATGCTCCAGGGGCTGGATTTCTGGATCCTGCAATAAGGTGGCAGGGATTAGCTTCATAGCCGGGGCAAGGGTGACTCTATCGTTATTCAAGTGCAAAGCCTTGAATAATGTGTCATGTGGGTGTTCATGAGCCAGTAATCAGGTGGCTGCCTTATGAAACTCTCAAGGGAATGAGGAGCATAGATAGTGAGGTCCTGTCC
The DNA here is from genome assembly GCA_036365155.1 of Meriones psammophilus. Lineage (NCBI taxonomy): Eukaryota > Metazoa > Chordata > Mammalia > Rodentia > Muridae > Meriones > Meriones psammophilus. Next base: position 32,609 of record JAEOAE010001656.1, read on the forward strand.
CAGAGTCAGTTTGTCTGCATCTTTTACTAGTGCTGCCACTGCTGCTATTATTTACAGGCAGGTTGGCCATCTTGCCACTACTAAATCAAGCTTTTTGGATAGATAGGCTACTAGTCTCTTCCAGGTCCAATTTTCTGTGTTAGCACCCCTTTGGCCATTCCTGATTCTCAGACACATAGAGATGGAAGGGTTTGGTTACAAAAGGAGTCCCAATGCTGGGGCCGATATTAAGGCTTGTTTGATATTATCAAATGCAGCTTGTTCATCCTTTCCCCAGATAAAGAGTCATTGCCCTTTGTAAGGGCATATAAAGGGGCTGCCATCTTGGCAAATCCCGGAATCCACAGCTGGCAAAACCCTGCTATACTTAAAATTTCCCTCAGTTGTTTAGTAGTCCATGGAGGGGGAATATGAAATACAGTCTCTTTTCTAGCCTCTGATAGCCATCTCTTAACTGACCTGTTTCCTGCAGAGCTGGGCCTTTTCACTGACACTTTATAGCCAAGGTCACCCAGCTCTTGTAAAAGCTAGTCGGTGGCTTTAAGGCAGGTTTCTTTACAATTTTCAGCTAATAGAATGTCATTTACATATTGAGAGAAGAACCTGGGGATTGGTGGCCCGGAAGTGTGCCAGGTCCCAGTGTAGGGTTTGATCAATTATAATAGAATTTTTAAACCCTTGAGGAAGTTGAGTCCATGTAATCTGGCCTGATACCCTGAGTCTGGGTCTTTCCATTCAAAACCAAAAATGTCTTGGCTGGTAGGGCTGAGTTGGAAACAACAACAAAAAAATGTGTCCTTAAGGTCCAGTACTGTATACCAAACCCTGTCAGGGGGAAGGGAACTCAACAGGTTATATGGGTTGGGCATGATAGGGTGTAAGTCCATGACCTGTTTGTTAACTTCCCTGAAGTCCTGTAGGGTCAATAGTCATTGCATCCAGTCTTCTGAATTGGCAGAAATAGAGTATTCCAGGCAGAATGGCACCTTCTGAGAACCCCTAGGTCACGGAACCTCTGTTTGTGAGGGTGGATCCTCATGGATTTTCTTAGACATTGGATATTGTTGCACCGTGATTGGGGTAGCCTGAGGCTTCAGCTTTATTGGAACTGGAGCTGTTTCTCTGATTTTCCTAGGCCATCTGTTTCAGCCCATGCCCTGGGAATCTCTGTAGCCACCAGTCAATGTCTTTTTCTGGACTTACCACCTTTTCAGAAAGGCGGTATTCATCTTCCAGTTGAATTGTCAGTACATGAATGGGATCTCCTTTATTGTCTGTCACCTGTGGGCCGTCTGGTCTAAAATGGATATGGGCTCCTATCTTAGTTAGTATATCTCGCCCCAACAGAGGGTATGGGCATTCAGGGAGAACTAAGAATGAGTGGTATACCCGGTCCACTCCAAGGTCCACCATTCTTCAGTGTAGTCCATGAGTATTGTTTACATCCAGTGGCTCTTTGGACCCATGATTTTTTCTCTTTTTTAGCTTCAAAGTCTTGTAACAGAACAAAATGCTGGACGCCAGTGTCCACCAAGAAGTGGACTGTCTTCCCATCCATCTTAAGGGTTACTCTGGGTTCTGGGTGAGGTGTCAAACCCTGTCCCCCCTAATCACTGTCATTACCCAGGATTAGGACCTGGGTCTCCAGGGCTTGGGCATTAGGTTTTTCTGTTTTTTTTTTTTCCTTTTAGGACAATCCTTGATGCAATATCCTTTCTCTTTGCAATATGCACACTGATCCTTAGACAGAGGGCCTCCTGGAGTCTGGAGAGTCTTAATCTTGACAGCAAGGATCTTGTCAAGGTGAAAGGTGCCCTCCACTGTCCATCCAACCTGAAAAGTAGGCCACTCTGAGGAACAGAAAGTTTGCTATTTCCCCTTTTTAACTTCAACTGAAATGTTATGTGTCCTATATCTCACCTCTGAGAAATTATCAAGGGTGAGGGATAAGGGTGTAGTCACAGTCTGTCCCATAATAAAGTAGTCCGTCAAGAAAGTCAAAGAGGCAACAACGATAGAGACAAAAAGAACAAGACAGGCAATTAGACAAGGGCACCCTTGCGGGTGGTACCACAGAATTCTGATTGAGAGGCTGCCTGGCGGTGGCCGTCTCTGACAGGAAACAGATGGGAGGAGGACCGTCCTGGTCCTAGCCTCCCAAACTGAAGCGTCCTCCAGTTCCCAGTCAAGCGATATTTTGATATGTCTGACTATCGCAATGACTGATCAGATGACCAAAAAAGGTCCAGATAGGGGCCTAAACAGAAACATATTGGTAAGACAGAAACAAGCAAAGCAAAACAGAAATCAGACTAACCTGTTCTGAGCTCGACCTCCAAGCTCATTCTGATGAGGGTTGGGGAAGGGGCATGCCCTTTCCCAGTCAAACGCACCAAAAATTTAAGACCTGGGGTCTCAAAGCTCAGCAGTTCAAGATCGTGCCCTTCCCAGAAACTCTCACAAACCACGACTCGATGCAAAAGCAATAGTTTTTTTTTTTTTTTATTCCAATTGTGATAGGGTCTCCCCTCCAAAGACAGGAGATGACCCCGAGCATGCAAAGCACAGGGTTTTTATACTTAAAAATCTGACCACTTTTGCTCCATACATTGATTGGTCAGCAAGAATAGCATGAAGATAGTTTACAGCTATTTTTTTTTTGCAGTTTTTGGCTGTTTGTGAGTTTTCTCAAAACAAACCCACTAAAATCTGTACATCTAAGCAAAAGAGAGGACCGTAACTAAAATGTTCAATCCCCATACTGAAAGGCAAAGATGATGGACATCAGAAGAAAAAGAAAACAGGAAACAACCTAGGAACCTGCCACAGAGGGCCTCTGAAAGCCTCTGCCATGCAGACTGTGAAAGCAGATGCTGAGCCTGATGGCCAACTGACAGGCAGAGTGAATGGAATTTTATGTAAGAAGTGGGAAAGAGTAAGAGTTGGAGAGGACAGGAACTCCACAAGGAGAGCAACAGAACAAGAAAATTTGAACACAGGGAACTTCCCACAGACTCATACTCCAACCAAGGACTATCCGTGGAGATAACCTAGAGCCCTGACAATGCAGCCACTTCTGATGAGAATTGATAGACTAAGATCAGAAAGAAGGAGAGGAGGACCTCCCCAATCAGTGGACATGGGGAGGGGCATGCATGCAGAAAGGAGGGTGGAGGGTGGAACTGGGAGTTGAGGAGGGAGGGGCTTATGGGAGAATACAAAATGAATAAAGTGTAATTAATAAAAGTTAAAAACAACTATCTTGGAGCAGTTCATCCTGCCCTTTGAGAGCTATCTGCCTCTGGCTTCAATTCAAGGCTATCTCAGAGCAGTTCATCCTACCATTCGAGAGCTATGTGCCTCTGGCTTTAATTCAAGGATGGGAATAATCACAGCTGTTTTTCTTTTACAGTTGTTTGCATTCTCAGGTGGGCTCTCAGATGCAGATGAAGAGAGAGAGAGAGAGAGAGAGAGAGAGAGCAGGACATGAGCAGGGGGAAGAGAGAGAGAGGGGCACCCGAACAGAGAAAGGGGGAGGGCAAGAAGGCAATAGCAAGAGGGCAAGAGAGGCCAAGAGAGAGACAAAATGGGCTGGTAGATCCTTTTAAGGAACAAAGTAACCACGCCTGCCCTCCATGGCTGTCGACACATAATGACATCACAGTTTGCTAGGAAAGCCAGAAGCAGGTGCCTAAATGCCCCAACCCGCAGGGCTTCATTGGGGTTTCTAAAGTAGGAGAATGGAAGGAATCGGGGGAGGGGACAAGAAACGCAGGAATGGAGCCAAGTCTGTTCACCTGATCAAGGCTTCTGTTTATTAGAAATTTTTACCCAACTTATATGGGGAGAAGGCAGGAAAGGGGGAAGGTTAATCTACTGCTGCAGGAAATAGGAAGAGTGCTTTCATGGGTTAAATATTGTACCTGCAAGATACCATAAGGATGTTTTCTAAAGATATCTTACAGATGCTCTAACAAACGGATGTCCTCACAATCTATCACCCATGATTTAGGGTCTTAGATAACTCTTTCACTAAATAGCTTTAGGTCTCCACTAAATGTCCTTTGCTCTCTACTTGGCTTTGGAATCAGTAACTACCTTTGTCTCCACTAGATAGCTTTGGCTCACTGATTGACTTTGGCTTCAGCAGATACCTTTGTCTCTACTAGATAGCTTTGACTTTGGCTTCCGTGGCTTGCTTTGGCTCCTGCACATAAATACTAAGAGTTGGCATAGGCCTTTATTCCCAGCACTCTGCCAGGCAGAAAGCAGGCCAGTCTCTGTGATTTGAAAGTCAGGCTTGTCTACAGATCTAGTCCAAGATAGCCAGGGCTAAAAGGAGAAACCCTCTCTCAAAACACCAAAATATTCATATGTAAAATTAATATATACTCACTAAATATAGTAATATAAACCAATATATTTAATAAATATGTTATATATTAATATATACATTTTGTTTTAATCATATATATATATATCATATATATATATATATATGATTAAAATAAAAATATGAGCCAGGCTTTGTGGCACATATCTTGAATCCCATCTCTCCAGGAGACACAAGCATGCTGCTGTGTAAATTCAATGTCATCCTGGTCTACAAAGCAAGTCCAGGACATGCATGGCTACAGAGAGAAACTTTGTCTAAAAAAACAGGCTAGATGTTTACCTAGATATGTCTGAAATCACAAAGTGTGACTAGGCTATAGGAAAGTCTTGCCAGGTATGGTGACACACACATACTTAGTCCCATAACTTGAGAGGCAGATGAAGGTAGATCTCTGTGAGTTCAAGGTCAGCCTGGTTTACAAAGAGAGTCCTGGACTGGCAATGATGCACTGAGACACCATGTCACAAAAAATAAAACATTAAATTAAATTAAAAAATTTCAAAGCCTGGACTGTTGCCAAATGCCTCTAATACTGGCACTATGACTGGCAGAGGGAAATGGATCTGTGTTAGTTCAAGTCCTGCCTGGTCTAAAAAGAATGACAGGTCAGTCAAGGCCATACAGAAAATCTCTTTCTCAAAAAACAACATCCTGGGATGTAAAAAAAAAACTTCTAGTATCTGAAGGTTGTTTTTTTTTTTCACTTTTTAAAAAATTTGTTTTTGTAAATTACAGTTTATTCACATTGTATCCATGCTGTAGCTCCATCCTTCATCCCCTCCTTTACCCAACCTCCTAACTTCCTCCCATTTCTGTCCCCAAGTCCACTGATAGGGGGTCCTTCTCCACTTCCATCTGACCCTAGCCTATCAGATTTCATCAGAACTGGCTGAAAGAATTGTCCTCCTCTGTGACCTGCCCCCTCAAGGGGTGGTGATCAAAGAGCCAGACACTGAGTTCATATCAGAGACAGTTCCTGTTCTCATTACTAGGGAACTCACTTGGAGACTGAGCTGCCATGGAATATATCTGGGCAGGAGTTGAAGAGGTTCTAGGTTATCTCCATGCATGGTCTTTGGTTGGAGTATCAGTCTTCAAAAAATACCCTGTGCCCAGTTTTTTTCATCTGTTGCTCTCCTTGTGGAACTCCTGTCCCTCAAAAGTCTTTCTTAGTCATCAGGGAAATGCAAATCAAAATGAACCCAGGATATCACATTACACCTATCAGAATGGAAAACATCAAAAACTCAAATGACAACACATGCTGGAGAGGATGTGGGAAAGGGGAACACTCCTCCACTTCTGGTGGTAATGTAAACTTGTACAACCACTTTGGAAATCAATGTGGTAATTTCTCAGAAAATTAGGAATAGTGCTACCTCAAGATCCAGCTATATAACTCCTAGGCATATATCCAAAATTTGATCAAGTGTACAACAAGGACATTTGTTCAACCATGTTTGTAGCTGCTTTATTTGTAATAGCCAGAAGCTGGAAACAACCCAGGTGCCCTCAGTTGAGGAATGGATACAGAAATTGTGGTACATTTACACAAGGGAATACTACTCAGCATTTAAAAATAAGGAAATCATGAAATTGGCAGGCAAATAGTGGGATCTAGAAAAGATCATCCTGAGTGAGATATCCTAGAAGCAGAAAGACACACAGGGTATATACTAACTCATAAGTAGGTATTAGACATATAATATAGGATAAACATGCTAATATCTGTACACCCTAAGAATCTAATCATGAAAAGAAACATGGCCTTGGATGAAGTAAATTATTTATGATGTTCACTTATAATGTAATGGAGGAGGTCACCAGTTGTGGTTGTGTTCTATATTTTGAAACAATGGAGTAGCTATTGAAGTTTGCTGTATATGTATCAAATCCAATAACAGAAGTTTATTAGGTCATTCTGATATTCTTTCTGTGGCTGCTGTTGATCTAGTGCATCTAATCACACTTGGTGATAGGTATTTTCTCCTGCAAAGTATAGAATGGGATCTCCATCATCTATGTGATCCATTGCTTATTTATATCAGGTAGGGTGTGATCCTGCTTTTCAAGGAAGGGTCTCTGAGAAAGTGTGGTGCTTTTGTTTTTCATTTTCACAAATACCTTTAAGTTGTTTCTTTTCAAGCCTGATTTGGATGTCAGTATTTAGGCAAAGCTACAATTGAAGTCTTGATTCTCATATGTCACCCTTCTGAGTACAAGTCCACGGGTGGAAGATGTTTCCCTAATGTGTTCTATTTTTACCAACATTAATGTTAAAATGCTTAATAGTGTGTATGTAGGTATGTATGACTGTATGTATGTATATCTATATCTATATGTATGTATGTACTGTTTGATGTTCCATCCTTCATGGTTCCATTATTTACTATATGACACATAATGTTGAAGTACTGCCTTCTGAGAGAATTATCTAGAGGTGCTAAATAATGTAACAGCAATGATATTTATTTCAAAAAGCATGTTGTGTGTGTGTAATGTTACTATGGGTTCTTAGGCCATGACAGATGTGTGAAGACTTGGTGACAGCTTTGTTGGGTTTATTTTGGTCATTGTTATATGATGTTCAAAGTCATGTTGCCAGTTTTGTTTACCACAGACATTCCCCACTGAGTTCATTGATACTCAAATAAACTTTATTGAAATATTACATCAGTAAAATATTGTCATCTATCCAGATTATAAACTTATTGTTATATAAGGTCATAAATAATTTGAATAATAAATGCTATTTCCAAATTAAAATGATATAATGCTGTGTTTTTTTTTTTTTGAATGTGTTAGTTCATTCTTAGGAGTAAAGACTTGTTCATAACACTGTCTCAGATCTACAAGTGAATGTCAGAGAATTGTCTCAGTGGGCATAGTTGGTTGTTTCTAAGCCTGATGATTTGAGCTCAATTTCTGGGTAGCCAATATTACTCCTATAGAATTTTTCTAATATTTCTATACTTGGGCCTTTGTATATACAAATTCACACACAGCAGTACATACATAAATAATTTTTAAACCTAAATAAGGGCCAGTTTTTTCACTGGTCAAAAGAATCTTTGGGTTTCATGTTGAAAACTCATATATGGGATGTAAACAGATAGTAAACAGCAATAAGTTGTCCTCTCATGGCACATGCATACTCAAACATTTTTCAATGGATGAAATTAAAGCAAAGGAGAAAACCCACTTATTGACAACATCAGAAATGATTTTGCAATTGTAAATAAATGTAGAATTTGAAGACTTATTACTGTTCATTAAAAGAAAAAATGTTACCTTTGTACATCTTATTTTATCCTTTCATTCCTTGATTCAAAAATAAGTCATTAAAAATATCTTAGCTTTGCTCAGAGGTGCATCCCTGTCATCCTAGACCTGGGAGTCCATGGCAAGCTAATCTTTCTGAGATTGTGGTCAGCTTGGTCCACAGAGTGAGTTCTCTTTTGTGTTTGTTCATTTCATTTATTTGTTTGTTTTTTAAACAGAATTTCCTTGTGTAGTCTTGGCTGTCCTAGACTCACGTTTGTAGACCTGGCTTGCCTCAAATTCAGGTCTCTTTTCTCCCTGAGTGCTGGGATTACAGGTGTGTGCCACCATGCCCATCTCCAAAGATTGAGTTCTAAAACAGGCAGGGCTATGTAGAAATATCATGGATTTAAATGATCCCCCAAAATGTACTATGTATCTCAAATTATTTTTTTTTTTTTCTCCTCAGGGATAGTCCATAGAGCTGGGTCCTGGTACTGTTCCTGGTCCTGGTCCTCAGAGCCTAGCTCTTGGCCCAGCTGTGGCCCCAAAATTCTGCTGTCAAGCACTGGCCCTGTTGGGCTTTTTTCTGGGGCTCAATCTATCCCAGTAGACCACCTGCACACCAACTACACACCTGGCAGCATCTTCTATAGATGGATGCACATGCCCAACTCGCAGGAAACTCTCGACAAAAACAGGCTCCATACCCCTTGGCTCAGCCAGGACCACAGCCCAGGAATGGCTCCACCCACTGTGGGCAGATGGGGAGGCCCCATGTCTAGAATACATCACTTAAGTTGAGTAAGCAACACCTTTTTAATAACAATATGAAACCAACAACAATAACGCAACAGTGAAAAACAGCAATTTAAAAATATACAAAATAAAGAGAATCTTTTCTCTAAGGGGAGCAGGTGCTGGGTGCAGCTCAGCCGGCAATTGTACCAACTATATGTCTACCTTCGGCAGCAAGGACAGGGGATTGGGTGCCCCCAAGTGCACCACAGTGGAGAGAAACAGTAGCTCATCCACCAAGTCCACAAGGGCCTGTGCATCCTCTGATGCTAAAGCCGGAGGTTGTACTGGTCCAGTTTCTGTCAAGACTGGGGATCCCGTAGCCATGGGATCCAGGAGCTCAGCATCCTCTTGGGGCTTAGCATCTGCCCCCGAAGCCAGGCTCCATTTCTCCTGTGCCACCAAGACCTCTTGCATGGGCAGCTCTGCAATTGAGGCCCCAAGCAGCCCAGGATCTGAGCAAAGAAAGAGGTGAGTTGTCATCCCGGATAAGGGAGCAGCCTGAAGGCACGCAGAATGGGGTGAGCTAATCCAAGATGGCGTCTCCATGCCAGGGAAGGTACAGTCCCCTCTCCTTCCCGCAGGACAGTCGAGTTGACAGGTGTCCTCCTCTGCTTCATTGGCTAGAGCTTCAGGACACTTCCCCTGTGAGACATGGGGCTGGAATCAGCTGCTGCCTCACCAGGCGCCTACCCCGGGTCCTCATCCTCTTCCTAATCCTCCTCCTCCTTCTTGGGCTTCAGCTTATCCCAGGGCTTATCCATTGCCTGGAGGATCTCCCCAGATTGGCAGTCCAACTCTGCAGTGGGCACATGGATCCTGGCATAGTCCAGCAGCTGCCCTCATGATGGCCAGGTCCGGGGCCCCAGAGAAATCCTGGGGAATTTCTGCAGCCACTGGGACAAGAACGAGAAGATGGCACTGTGGGTGAGAGCAGGGCAGAGGGACACGGTGTTGGGAGCCTGGCCTCTCTTTTTGGAACTGTGGGGGGGCATTGGTATCCCCAGGGCCCTTCCTTTTTGTCCCTCCCTCTGCTGCTCAAAACCCAGGTGCCCAGTGGGAAACCTCTGTCCTCTACCACCAGGTGAGGTGCTGGGACAGTCCCTAGGAGAGAACCCCAAAGGTGAGGCTCCTGGACAAAATTGGCCCTCCACCCTGGCTGCCCCAAACGCCCCTTCCTGCTCACCTCACCCCCCTCCACCCCAAGCCTACTCATGTTCTTTGTCTGCTTTTCGGGCCTGAAGGATCTATACCTGTGACATTCCAGGGGGGGTCACCCCTAAGGCCCGTGTCCCCAAGCCACCCAGACATCTAGAAGGAACTATTAGAATCTTCCCAGGGATGGGTTTTGGGGTGCTGGGGCTCCATCCATAACAAACACCGCAAATGGGGTCCAGAATCCTTTACACAAACAGGGAAAGGTCGCTCAGGGCATGAGAAAGGGTGGTGTGTGACATTCCTGGGGAAGGTGAATGGCACCTGTTAGAGCCCCACCCCTGCCCCAATCGCCCATGTTTGGCCATGTCATTTTAAGGGGTCAGGCCTGGGACTCAGGCTGCTGGGACTCACACGTCCTGGTTCTGTGAGGGCACAGGGCACTGGCCCTGGGAAACAGCAGGAGAAGATCTGAGAGCTGGCTAGATCCCTGGTGGAACCACTCTCCTGCCTTTTCAGCATCAGGTCCAGAACCACCCAGATGGTGGCAATCTTTGGATAAAGGGCCAGAAAGAAGGTGGGCAAATAGGGAATCATCTGCTCCACATAGTCCATGCCATCATTGCTGAGCAATGGGGATGCCATGCAGGAAGGCTCACTACCTTTCGCTCTGAGGAAGGACCAGGGCAGGAGGGAGGCTTTAAGTGTGCAAACCCGAGGGGCACCAATGACCCCTTTCCTACACTAAGCGGGAAGCAGGCATGAAAAGTGTTCCTCAGTGTCCCAACAGGAACACTCTTCCAGGCTGCGACCATGGTGGATGGGGGGTGGGGTGGACCAGAAAGCTTCCCTGCTGCAGGACAGCCCTGGTTACCTTGGTCTCCCAGTGGGGAACAGGCCGGAAATGTGTCAGGGATAGCACCACGTGTCTCCAGCAGCCGCACAGGCAACCACCACTGTCTTCTCTGAGAACTGAGCCCCTGGAGGTCTGGAAGCAGAATAGACTCAATTCTCCAGCTCCTCTGGACCGGCTGGTCTGTCCAGGCTGCTGTTGCTACTGCTGGCCTCCTGTTACCTGGCAACTGGGGTTCCAAGTTCTATCCAGAACCAGGCGGAGGAAGCATGTTCACTTCCTGGAGTCACCCTGCCAGAGCCTCCCCATCATGGGCTCTCCCTGGGGACCACCAGCCCTGAGGGCTCTGCTGATTAAACCATCAACACTTCCAGAGAGAAAGGATGGAGAAGTTGCCTCCCATCACCACTAGAGGGCATAGAGTCACATGAGAGGGTGCAAGGATGAAAAGAACAGCAGCAGCAGAGAGGGATGGCTACCATCCCTCTTTAATCTTTTTTATTATTATTATTATTATTATTATTATTATCATCATCATCATCATCATCATCATCATCATCATCATTCCTTTCTTCTTCCCTAGTATACTGCAAACAAATTCACCTTCTTTCATTTCACCTACTGAACTAAAATGTTCTCATCTCTCAGCCTTTGAATATGTATGTTCTTTATCTTTTCTGGGGTGTTAGGTACCTCTTGCTTTCCTTTAGGTTTCATAGTGGAATTTATAGTGATGTATACATTTCTATGCATGGTCTATGGGTTTGTTTATGATGGATTACCCCACAAGACTGTAAGCTTATAGAGAAAGAGTGGTGTTTACATCAATCATTTTTGTGTGTTCAGGACTTAGCAGAGTATTGGGTACCTAATTCACAATAACTATCTGTGGAAGGACAAATAACCTTTTAAAAAGTAAATTCCTTTAACAATATCTTCATAATCTGATAGTAATACAGAATTCCCACCTAAAGGATGGAAGCATGTAACATTTTATTTGTTAATGCCAGCCATTGTGCAATCTGTAATAAACTTCTCCTAAAGTCTTTTTATCTTGTTCTGTTACTGCTGTTACTAGGACAGCCTCCTCTATGCCTGTTGCCTTCTCTGTGTTCTCTTTAATTTATCCCATAACAAGTTACTTCCTTTAAGCTTTAGTGAGGTTTAGCATCTGGCTTTATTATATCCAAAGACTATTTGTTTCTGCCTGTTTTGTACAGAAGGTAGGAATACAAATCAGAGGTAGAACATTTGCTTAACATATAGGAGGTAAGGAAGGAGGAGGAAGGGGAGGAGAAAAAAAGGAACAGGAGAAGGGAAACATTGCTTTTCTTTATGCAGATACCCTGCCTTAAATACAGGGGTTAACAGTCTTCCTGTCTCTGCCTTCCAAACAAGATAGAAATTCCAGATACAGCAACAGTGATACTTATTTGGTGTTAGTTATTTTAACTTTGTCCCTCTCCTGACATTTACTCTGTACCTGTTTTATATGTGGTTGGTTTTATGTACATGTTCATTTTCTGGGAAGTATCTATATTTTCATTAGGTTTTATGAGATGTCATATTCTCAGAAAGTGTCCGGGCTTTGCATCCTACCATATACATTATCCCTAGGAGACCATATCTGCAAAGGTGATTATGTCCTCTCTGTACATCATTTGATGTTATGATTTCACGATGCATCTTGAACCTTGTTTTCAAGAGAATGTTGTAAACAAGGCTTAAGCTTAACAGGCATGTTATGCCTCATGAAAACATTTTCATCATAAAATGTCCTGTCTGAAAAGAGCATCTGAGATCATTGTAAAATGCACTCTGTTACTTTTATTTTAGTCATTAACATTATTAGTACTATTTACTGTATTTACTGTATTTCATTACTTTGTTAGAGACCCAAATATGATGACTGTGGTGTAAGAGACTGTGTACACACAGCAGCCTCATGTCAGGGTTTTGATTTGGGTTTGAGAAAAGACAAGGAAGTTCCAATTTAATAGTTACAGGATTGGGTGACATTCAGCAAGGGTAAGCTTTTTACAAAGTGATTGGCTAGCTAACATAACTAACATTGGGTGAGCTATCTATAGGTCTCAGGAATGTTGGGTAATTTCTGTGCTATGGAATGGTTCTACTACAAGGTTAGTGGGCTGCTCAGAACAAATGCCCCACCCTGAGATAAGATACCTTCCCATTCTTGTGGTTATACACAGGCTGTTCCTTGGGTAGGAAATCTAATGACCTTGTTTCTGGAATTGCTGACCCATGGCCTAGTTCCTGGTGACCTTGGGGTAGAGTCACTAGTCTGGTGACCTTTAGGTGACCTTTTTTAGGCATAGTTCTTGGTGACCTTTGTTGGTGTTCTCTCAATTTTAAATGATCCATTTGGATTTTGTGGGGGTTGTAAATGGTATGTCCTGTGTCAGAGAGCACTCCAGTATTAAACTGTGATATAGAAGAGTAGAACTGATGATGTAAAGGATTTACCATTGCTGAAAAACTAGTGGCATCAATTAGAATTTAGCTGAGGGAAGACTGCCTGTAAAACACTCCACATATAAGTAATATGCTAACCAGGCCTGTTAGAGATTAGGATCCTGGAACATACATGTTTGCTCACCAGGATTATCTAGAAATGTGGCAGGGTGAGGTTTTTTTAATTTGTAACTTCCCAACATGTATTTATTAATTTATGAATGCGAGTGAAAACAGACCAGATTGGTGGGTGTACAGTTTAGGTGAGGTAACTTTATCTAGTGAATATTGAATTTTTGAATTAAGAGACTGTCCTATGTCCATATGTACAATCCTCATTGATACAGTTCTGTCAGTTCAAATTGAGATACAGGCTATTGGCTAAAGCTTTGTCAGGTTACAGGTCTCAGCAGCTAATAGTGTACACAGGGACAATATCAAACAGTATCTTATTAATAGCTTTCCCTCTACAAGAGAATGGCCTGTGTTTTTCCAAGTCAGTATGCCAATGTGTTTTGTTTTTTTTTTTTTTTTTCAACTCTGAGGTTAAGAGCACTGGATGCTCTTCCAGAGGTCAGGAGTTCAATTCCCACCAACCACATGGTGGGTCACAACATCTATAATGAGATCTGGTGCTCTCTTCTGGCGTGCAAGTGTACATGCATACAGAACACTGTACATAATGAATGAATGAATGAATAAATAAATAAATAAATAAATAAATAAATAAATAAGTCAGTTGTTGGTATTATTAAATTTTATTTTGTTGATGCATCAGTGCTCTAGTCTCTTATTAGTTAATATTCTCTGATAATCCCCAGTCATTAAGAATTTCATTCCTTTTTCTCTAGTGCTTTGATTTTTTTGTTTAAAGCAATGTCTCCTTTACATCAGTCATTCACATGTTATGTAGTTTATACTTTATTTAAACACTGAATGCTGCCTCTACTGCCCAGTGCCTAGAACATAGTCCTGCAACTCTTTTCAGGTGTGCCCTGGCTGGTGACTGTGAAGTAAAAGAGACCTGTGAATGAGTGTCCAATGACCTCACTGTTTTTTTTTTTGTTTGTTTGTTTGTTTGGGATTTTTTTGGAGGTGAGTGATTACAAATAAAGAGGGACCTGTGTAATTATTGAGTTCACTGACCTACTTTGAAGCTGGTTTAGTTACAACACAAAAAGGGAGTTGGAGGAGGGAAATGGCAATGAGTCAGGTAATCAATTCTGGACAGTCAGTAAAAGTGAAAACTGGACATTTGGGGGGATTCATGCACAATGGAATCAAGAATATGGATTAGGAGCTGAGCTTGTTTCTGGAAAGCAAATGTCTATAGTTGAACTAGTTAAAAATAAACACAGAAGATCTGGAGAAACCAGTGTGGTAGTGCCTAACAGGAATGTTTTAACCCCTATTTGAAAATGCACAACCTGAGAGAAAAGGTGTGAGTAATAATTAATGTGCACTAATACATACCTGAAATCCATGAAGAATATTGGACCATAAAGCCATTTTCAACTTTTAAAAATAATTTTTGAGATTATAATGAAATAATTTCAACTTACTTATCCCTCTCTACTCTTAGGTGTCAAATGCTGGGGTGAATGGTTGAGATGCCTACTTAACAATCAAAGCAGATGTGGCTGTCAGGTTCCCCAGCACCTCTCAGTCCTTGCCTATTACAAGGTATGGGTATCATACCCAGATCTCTAGCCCAGGAGTTGAGCTGCCCTCCTCCAAGCTGCTCTTCCTTATGTATTCCAACTGTTTTGATTACCTGGTGTTTTCATTTTATCATTTATCCTCCTGGCCCTTTGTTCTGGCTCTCCACTTCCCTCTCTTCTCTCTTCTCACATGGCTCAGGTTCATGTCAACTCTAGACTGTTCCAGATTTCCCTGTGTCTGACTATGTTCTCTCTTTTATCTATAATAAACTTTCTACTCCAACATACCTAGAAACAGCCACATTCTTTTTTTTTTTTTGTTTTTCATTTTCATTGAGCTCTCATTAACTACTCCTTGTTTTCAAATTAATGGCTATTTGTTTCTTTAATAGTTGTTACTATTTTTGCTTTGACTAAAGTTTGGCTAAAGGACTTCCCATCTATGAGGTAGAGATGAATGCACTGGACACTGATTATGTAATGGAATGTACAAAATAAATGACCTGTATCTTGAAAGATAAACAGGTGCCCTGGGAGAATGGAAGATTGTATTTTAAAAAATTTCCAAGATGAGGGTGTTATAGGATATTTGATCCCAGTGTGATCCCTTAGATTTTGAACTGTAAAATGCTATGCTTTGTTTGGTCTGGTTGAGCCCTAACACAAACCTTAATTCCAAGAACTTTCTGTTTATTGTAAACAGGTGATTATGGTGTGGTTCTATCAGCCCTAGAATATACCTTTAATACAAAAGCTCTCTGTGCACAGGATTAAATAATGTTAACCCTAGGTCAAGAGGCAAAGCAAGAAACCAGCTGACAGGATTAAAGAGTGAGTGGAAGTTTCAGCTGAAATGTATTTAAGACAGAGTGTAAAAGTAGAAGGAGTTTTAGATCAGTAGATTTTTGGGCTTTTTGAGTTTTGAGCTAGAAAGCCTTTGGCCTTGGGTTCCTTTGTTCTATCCTCCTGAGCTGTCATCTGAACTGGTGAGCTTTTGGGGCTTTTTCCTCTTAGATGTGAGGTGAGTATCAAGGTCAGATGTGATCTGACTTTCTGAACTGCAGGTTTTCTCCCAGTACCTAGCTACTGGGTCTGTATTTAAAATCAAACAATTGATTTTCATTTTTTTATAACAACACTAGGGTTCTGTGAGCCCCTAGGGGTTGGGGCAAAGCTAGAATACCTCTGCTATCTGCATCATTTGATCTTTGATCAACTGGTAGAAGAGCTACTACTGTCCTGAGACTCAGCTGTATTGTCCAAGCTAATGAGGGAGTCTGCATGGGACTAGGAGTCAGGAACAACAGTGGGAGGTAGTTTATGGGTTTGTTCTGGGATTGTCCTCTGATGTAGCTGTAGGGAACTGTGAATGAGACCAGAGCCCATGTCATGGTGAGTGTGGGGCCATTGTTCCCAGGCCAGGCAGAGCAGGTCTGCTGAGCTATTATAGCCTGACATGCTTTGACCGAGATGGGCTGTGGTTCAGACTCTGGTTTTTGTTGTTTTCCATGTGGTGATCTCAGCAGAGATCCTTGTCCTCAACCCCTTCTTGAGTGTTGATTGTCCAGAGGAGTGGGGATTTTGTGGCCTGGGCAGTAGAAAGTTGTGGTGTTTATAATATCACTATCTAGTGTGCACACCCAGGCATTGCTTTTGTTTTGCATTGATAGACAGATTGGAAAACTGAAAGTCTCATTTCTAGAAATGATGAATGTTATATTCCACACATGGTTTTGTGTAACAAATTTTACAAATAGTTTTGAAACTGGTAAAAAAAAAAGTGGTTGGTGGTCATCCTTCAGCAATACTTGATTATTTTTTTTTTTTTTTTTTACCTTGCAACTACCACCAGGCACAATGGTATAATTCAGGGAAATTCAATTCCTGGGTTCAAAAGGATTTTCTGAGATGCAAAATTTTGTCAGTGTCAGGTGTGCCTGGTTTTAGGTATGTGGATAGGGCAGATTCCACATCTTGTGACATAATCCATGCAGCCAAAAACAGATATTAAATTATTCTCCAACATTGTTTTTGTGTGTGAGTGTCAATGAGGGCTGGGCTGTGCCTGAACCCAGAAGGGGACATGATGGACTGCAAGCCATAGCCTGTCTTTATGATCACCTCCATTTTCCAAGACACTTCCAGAGCAAAAAGGACTTTCTGGAAAGGAGGTTAGTAGTAGCTGGAGGGTCAGAAATATAACAGTTTAGGTGTCACTTTCAGTTTGTCTTGTAGGAGTTCTGAAATCTGTGTTTATTTAATTTTTATTAAGTTTAAAAATCAAAGGTATCTCTGGTCCAGTGCACATTTTTCATGTTAGAGTTTCCTCAGGTCTTTTCATGTAAACTTGGCTATATTTTAGGCTTATGTTTTTGGCTTTTTTTCTCACCCCCTCATTCTTTCACAAACACTGTACACATTCTTGATTATTGAAGTTTGTGGTAAGTACAGAAGTCACATCATGCCAGAAGATTATGAGATTCATGACAATAGAATCATCCCTTATTTTTCTGTTTTCCTCTGTTTCTTACCAGGTGGCTTTTCTGATATGAGATAGAGATTTTGGATTGTTCTTTAGCAATCACATAAAGACAATTTGCACTATGTCTGTAGAAGGCAGAAGAGACAACATGAAGGTGGTGATACCAGTTGGCCAGTTTACTCCTTTTCTTTTGACATTTTCTTTTGGTGATCTGTCATTTTCTTTAGAAGTTTCATGTGTCCAGTGGTCTCCATATTCTTTATTTGGATGATTTTATTCTCCTGAAAAGATTAAATCAAAACCCTGCCCCATCCCTAATTCTGGGGTGAGGGTTGTACCTTTTTTAGGCAGTTATATTTTTTATAGGGCAAAATGGTTTTTTTGAAATAGAAAAAGTATAATATCTCAATTAAAGTTAAAAAATCTTTGAAAGTTTACAAATATACCTTAAAGTGTATTTATTTCTAGATAATAAAGGGCATTCACTTTGATTTTCAGCCTGTCTTTTACAAGTAGATTTTAAATAAAATCAATGTAAATCCTATGTGCCTGCCTCTGCCTCCCAGGTGGTATGTAAAAGGCACGTGCCTCCCAAATGCTGGGATTAAGACTATGAACCACCAACACCCTGTCATTGTAACTCCTGAATTTAGAAAACAACTAATTAATAGAGAACTGCTTGTCTCTGCTGGGATTAAATGCATGGTCTATCACCACACTGCTCAAATATGTTATATCCACTCCAAATTATTCCAACTCAAACAATTTTATACCTTTGAATTTACTTAAAACATTTTAAACCTCTTAACTGTTTTTAATATGAAACAACAAAAGTATCTTTTTTTTTTATTTAAGAAGAAAACTTTAGTCTTTATTAAGTTAATTTGGACTGAATGACCAAGCTGTCTGATGAACAGTTACCTCTGCTTATTCAGGAGATCTCTACTATTCAAATCTAATCATTATCAATTTTGATAGGATCCACCTTTCTTTTCCTGTGGAAACATTCGTTTTTACCAGTGAAGATACAGTTCAATAGTTTCTCACTGTCTACTCCTTTTAGTTATGTTTACTTCTTTTTGTACTAGAGGATTTAGGTGTGCTGTTAAGTTGCTACTAAGAGATCTTTCTGATTATTTTTTCTGAATGTACTTAGTGCTATGAACTGTCTTCTGGTCAACACTTCCATTGTGTACTATGAGTTCTGATATGTTGTGTATTCATTTCATCGGCTTCTGGAAAGTCTTTAATTTATTTTTTTTTTCAGTTTTGATCCATTTTTTTTTTAATTCAGTAGAGAGTTGTTCAGTTTTTATAAGTTTGTAAGGTTTCTATTGTTTTTGTTATTGGTGATGTGCTGCTTTAAACCTTTGTGGTCTGATAGTATGCAGGAGGGTATTGCAAGTTTCTTATATCTTTTGAGACTTCCACTGTTCACGTATATCATTAATTTTGGAGAACAATATATGAGTTGCTGAGAAGAGGGAACAATCTTTTGTGCTTGGGTGAATGTTCTGTAAACATTATTTGGGTAAATTTAGTTTTTTGATGTTAGTTAGCTGGAGCATTTCTCTGTTCAGTTTGGTCAGGGGGACCTGTTCATTGGTGAGAGTTATATATTGAAGCCTTCCCCTATCAGTTTATGAGGACCAGGATGTGATGCAAGCTACAGAAGGGTTTCTTTTATAACTTGGGTGCTCTTATATTTGGGACATAGATGTTAAGTATTGAAATGTTATATTGCTGGATGTTTTATTTTAATATGTCATGTTTTTTTGCCATCTTTTGTTTAGTTGTTTTTGAAGTCTGTTTTGTTAGATATTAAAATTGCTATACAAGCTTGATACTCTAGTCCATTTATTTGGAATATCTTTTTCCAACACTTTACCTTGAGATAATGTCTATCTTGATGTGAAGCTGTGTTTGATGTATTTAGAAGAAGGGTGGATTCTGTTTTATCATCCATTTTGTGAGTCTGTGTCTTTTTATTGGTGAATTTGGGTCAATGTTATTAAGAGATATCATTGAACAGTGATTGATTTTTATTTTGGTGGTGGTGGTGGTTTTAGCACCTTGAGTGGGGCTGTATTTATAGATACATATTATTTAAAATTGACCTTTTTATGGAACATCTTATTTTCCCCATTTGGTGACTGAAAGTTTCTGGGCATAGTTAGTAATTTGTGTTGGCTTCTGTAGTTTTTTAGAGTCAGAAGCACTCTGTCTAAGCCCTTCAACTTCTAGCATTTTTACTGAGAATACAGGATTAATTCCAATATATCTGCCTTTTTTCTTTTTTGGTTGGTTTTTGTTTGTTTTGGTTTGTCTGATTGGTCGGTTAGTTTGGTTTTTTTGTTTGTTTGTTTGTTTGTTTGTTTTCAGTTGCAGCTTTTCATATTCTTTCTTCGTTCTGTATATTTAGAGTTTTGATTATTCTCTGGTAAGAGGACTTTCTTTTCTGGTCCAGTGTCTTTGGTATTTTGTATGCTTCTTGTGCCTTGATAGACATCTTTAGGTTAAGAAATTTTTCTTGTATGATTTTGTTGAAAATATCTTCTGGACCTTTGATCTCATCTTTCTTCTTCTAATCTGATTATTAGCATGTTGTGTTGTCATAATGTCCCAGAGTTCCTGGATGTTTCCTGAATATTTGTATGTAGACCAGGCTGGTTTTGAACTTACAGCTCTAACTCCAGTCGAGTGTTGGGCTTAAATCTAGGCCAACATGCCTGGCATCAACATCACCATCATTGGCTGCTGAGCACGGAATATAGAGTTTTAGGTATTTATTTTGTTTTGTTTTATATATGTAAGCATAGGTTTTGTGTTGATCTTCATCAACATCTTGCATTTGAAATTTGGAAGGGAGTATATTTAATTTCTTAGGATGCCATTTATTCATGACACTAACACTATCTGAGCTTTCAAGTCATTGAATTGTAGGTGTGTGACGCTCTTCTTACCTGTTGTATTTTTTTTTTTAATTTTGTTTGTTTTATTCACATTTAATTTATTTTTAATTTAAATTTGTTTTTTTTATTTATTCTCTGACATGAACTCGAGTCTTTGATCACCTCCTCCTGGGTGGTGCAGTCTTGCAAGGCCACAGAGGAAGATGATGCAGCCATCTTTGATGAGACCTGATAAGCTAGAAGGGAAGGAGTTCCTCCTCAATTAGGAGACTAGAGAAAGGGCATAGGGGCAGAAGAAGGAGGGGTGGGTGGGACTGGGAGGAGATGAGAGAGGGGCTATGGCAAGGATACAAAGTGAACACATTGTAATAAATAAATAAAGTAAATTAAAAATAAATTATTCACTTAACATCCCAATTGTAATCCCCACCTTAGTCTCTTTCTAGATTCACCCTCCATTTTTTCCCTTTATCCCATTCCCTATATCTCAGATACAGGAAGCCCTCCTCTCCTACCATCTGAACCCAGCCTATCAAGTCTCAGTAGGACTGCCAGCATCCTCTTCCTCTGTGGCATAGCAATGCCCCCTCCACCAAATGGAAGTGATCAAATAGCAGACAACAGAGTCCATGTCAGAGCAGGCACATTCTTCCCTTACTATGGATCCAACATGTAGACTGAGATGCCTATCAGCTACATCTGAGCAGCGGTCTGGGTCCTCTTCATGAATGGTCTTTGGTGGGTGCATCAATCTCTCCAAGTCCCCATGGGCCCAGATTTGTTGTCCTTGTTGGTCTTGTTATGGAGGTCCTGCCTGTGCTCTACCCAAAGTTTGGCTGTGAGTCTTAGCATCTGCTTCGATCCCCTGCTGGGTAGAGCCTTTCAGAGGACATATATGTTAGGCTCTCATCCTGTTCCCTCTCTGCAGTCACTTCTGATGTCGATTCTATTTGCCCAATGATTAAGAATTGACCATCCTCCATAGGGTCCTCTTTTTATTTAGCTCCTTTAGGCCTGTGGATTGTAGTATGTTTATCCTGTATTATGGCCATTATCCATTTACAAACTTACCATGCATGTCTTTCTGGTTTTGGAATAACTCACTTAGGATGATCATTTCCAGTTCCATCCACTTGCCTGAAAATTTCATAGTTTCCTTTTTTTTAAAATATCTGAGTAGCATTCCATTGTGTAAATGTACCACAATTTCTGTAAAGCAATTGGTCAGTTGAGAGACATGTAGGTTGTATCCTGATTCTGGCTATTATGAATATAGATGCTATGAACATAGTTGAGCAAATATCTTTGTTGAATGGTGGAGCATCTTTTTGATATATGCCCAGGAATGGTAGAGCTGGGTCTTGAAGTAACACTATTTCCAATTGTCTGAGAAAGCATCGGATTGATTTTTATAGTGGTTGTATAAGTTTGCACTCTCACCAGCAATGGAGGAGTGTTCCTCTTTCTCCACATTCTCACCAGCTTGCTGTCACTTCAGGTTTTGACCTTAATCATGATGGATTTAACATGGAATGTCATTTTCATTTCCATGATTACTACAGATATTGAGCATTTAATGTCTACCATTTGATATTTCTCTGTGGAGAAATCTCTGTATAGTTCTGTACCCCAGTTTTAAATTGGATTATTTGGATTATTGGAGTTTAATTTCTTCAGCTCTTTTATATATATTGTTTATTAGAGCTATTTTTCTTTCTGTTGTATGTAGGGTTGGTGAAAATCTTTTGCCAGGCTGTAGGCTGTCATTTTGTTTTGTTGACAGAGTTCTTTGCTTCATAGAAGACTTTTGTTTATTGAGATCCTATACATTAATTGTTGATCTTAGAGCCAGTATTCTTGGTGTTCTGTTGAGGAATTTATCATCTATGCCGATGAGATCAAGACTCTTTCCCACTTTTTCTTCTAACAGATTTAGTGTATCTGGTTTTATGTTGAGGTCTTTGAACAACTTGGACAGTAGTTTGATGTGGGGTGATAAATATGGATCTATTTTCATTTTTCTACATGTAGACTTCCAGTTAGACCAGCACCATTTGTTGAAGATGCTGTCCTGTTTCCATTGCATGGTTTTGGCTTCTTTGTCAAAAATCAAGTGTCCATAGGTGTGTGGGTTTGTTTATGGGTCTTCAATTCCATTCATCCACCATTCTGTTTTTATTTCAGTACTGTGCAGTTTTTTATTACTATTGATTTATAGTAGAGCTTGAGATCAGGGATGGTGATACATACTGAAGATCTGCTATAGTACAGGACTGTTTTAGCTATTCTGGCTTTTTTTATTTTTCCATATGAAGCTGAGAATTTTTTTTTCAAATTCCTTAAGGAATTGTTTTGATATTTTGATGGGAATATCATTTAATCTATAGATTGTTTTTGGTATGATAGCAATTTTTACTATGTTGATCCTTCTGACCCATCAGCATGAGAGATATTTCTATCTCCTGGTATCTTTTTCAATTTCTTTCTTCAGAGGCTTAAAGTTGTTTGTTTGTTTGTTTGTTTGTTTGTTTTTTCATGCAGGCTTTTCACTTGCTTGTTCAGGATAACTCCAAGGTACATTATTTTTTTTTTTTCCTGCCTATTGTGAAGGGTGTTGTTCTCCTAATTCTTTCTCAGTCCATTTGTCTTTTGCATACAGGAGTGCTAGTGATTTTTTTTTTTTTAGTTAACTTTATATCCAACCACTTTGATAAAGTTTTTTTTCAACTGTAGGAGTTCCCTACAGTAGAATATTTGGGGTCACTTTTATATACTGTCATATATGTGAATATAAATACTTTGACTTCTTCCTTATCAATTTGTATCCCCTTGATCTCCTTTAGTTGTCTTATTGCCCTAGATAGGACTTTGAGTACTGTACTGAAGAGATTTGGAGCGAGTGTGTGGCCTTGTCTTGTCCCTGAGTTCAGTGGAATTGATTTAACTTTCTTTCCATTTAGTTTGATGTTAGCTATAGGATTGCTGTATATTGTCTTTACTATTTTTAGATCTGTGCCTCTGTCCCCAGTCTCTCCAAGACTTTAAACAAGAATAACTGTTGGATATTGTCAAATGTTTTTTCAGCATCTAAGGAAATGATCCTTTTTTTTTTTTTCAATTTGTTTATATGACGGGTTAAGAGTCCCTATATTGAACTATCCCTGCATGCCTGGGATGAAGCCTACTTGGTAATGGTGGATGATATTTTTTGATATGTTCTTGGATTTGGTTTGTGATTATTTTATTGAGTATTTTTGCATCATTGTTCATAAAAGAGATTGGTCTGAAGTTCTCTTTCTTTTTGGGGGTCTTTGAGGATTTATCAAGGTGACTGTGGTCTTACAAAAGAAGTTTGGTCATGTTGCGTGCATTTCTATTTTGTGGAATAATTTGAAGAATATCGATATTGACTCTTCATTGACGGTCTTGTAGAATTCTGCTCTGAAATCATCTCACTCTTTTTTTTTTTGTTTGCAAATATTTAGATGGCTGCTTCTATTCCCTTTAGGCAGTAAAAGACTATTTAATATCTTTACCTGATTTTGATTCAATTTTGGTAAGTGGAATCTAACAAGACCATTGTATATTTTATTTAGATTTTTAAATTTTGCGGCATATAGGTTTTTGACATAAGATCTAATGGTTCTTTGAATTTTCTCAGTATCTGTTAACTCTCTCTCTCTCTTCCTTTCAGACTGTTGATTTGGATTGTCTGTCTTCCATTTAATTAGTGTGACTAAGTGTTTGTCTATGTATTTGATTTTCTCAAAGAACTAGCTCTTGGTTTTGTTGATTCTTTGAATTATTCTCTTTGTTTCTAATTTATTGATTTCAGCCCTGAGTTTGGTCAGTCCTAGTACTTTACTCCTATTGAGTGTGTCTGCTTCTTTTTTCTAGGGCTTACAAGTGTGCCATTCAGTTGCTTGTATGGTATGTCTCCAATAGCTTATGAAGGCCTTTAGTGCTATTAAAAGTCCTCTTAGGATTGCTTTCATTGCAGTTTGGGTATGAGGTACCTTAATTTTCATTGAATTGTAGGAAGTTCTTTCTTTATTTCTTCCCTGACCTAGATTTCATTGAGTAGCGAGTTGTTCAGTTCCCACGTGTGTGTAGGCATTTTGTTATTTCTGTTATTGTTGAGGTCCATCTTTAGTCCATCATAGTCTGATAGGATACAAGATATTATTTCAATCTTATTGTATCTGTTGAGACCTGGTTTGTGACCTACTGTATGTTCAGTTTTGGAGAAGGGTCCATGAGGTGCTGAAAGAAGATAGATTCTTTTCTGTTTGGGTTAAAAAATTCTCTAGATATCTGTTAGGTTCATTTGATTCATGACATCCATTTGTGTCATTATTCTCAGTTTAAGTCCTTTTCCATTGCTCTGTCCCTTGATGATAGTGACATGTTGACCTCTCCCACTATTAATGTACGGTGATTGATATGTTCTTTAAGTTTTATTAATGTTTCTTTTACAAATGTGGGTGTCCTTGTATTTGGGGCATTGTTGCTCAGAATACAGATGCCATCTTGGTGGAATTTTCCTTTGATGAGTATGAAGTATCCTTCCTCATTTTTATTTATTTATTTATCTATTTATTTATTTATTTATTTATTTATTTTTATTTAGGAGCAATAACTAATATCAGGCAATATTTTTAAAGTTTAAAAGTATGTGAAACAGCATAGTTTTTAAAAAATCTTTCAACATTTTATTTGTTTCTTTTTAAATTTTTATTAATAATAGTTTATTCACTTTGTATCCCCCTATACCTCCCTCCTTTCCCCCTCCCAATCCCACCCTCCATCTTTCCCACCCTGTCCCTTTCCCAGTCCACTGACAAGGAGTTCCTCCTCCCCTTCACTCTGATCCTAGTCTATCAGGTCTCATTAGGAGTGGCTGCATTGTCTTCTTCTGTGGCCTGGCAAGGCTGATCCCCCTCAATGGGAGGTGATCAAAGAGCAGGCCAATGAGTTCCTGTCAGAGTCTGTCCCTGTCCCCATTACTATGAAGCCCACATAGATACTGAACTTCCATAGGCTACCTTTTGTGCAGAGGTTTCAGGCCATCTCCATGAGTGGTCCTTGGCTGGAGTATCAGTTTCAAAAAGACCCCTGTGCCCAGAATTTTTTGAAACTGTTACTGTCCTTGTGGAGCTCCTGTCCTCTCCAGGTTTACTATCTCCCAGTTCTTCCATAAGATTCCCTGCACTCTGCCCAAAGTTTGGCTATGAGTCTCAGCATCTGCCTTGACACCCTGCAGGGTAGGGCCTTTCAAAGGCCCTCTGTGGTAGGCTCCTGTCCTGTCCCTGTATTCTCCCTCATCTGATGTCCATCCTCTTTGCCTTTCTGCATGGGGTTTGAGCATCTTAGCCAGCATACTCCTTCCTGATTAACTTCCTTAGGTGTACAGATTTTAGTATTTTTATCCTATATTTTATATCCTATATCCACTTATGAGTGAGTATATACCCTGAGAGTCTTTCTGCTTCTGGGATACCTCACTCAGGATGATCTTTTCCAGTTCCCACCATTTACCTGCAAATTTCATGTTTTCCTTGTTTTTCATTGCTGAGTAATATTCCATCATATAGATATACCACAATTTCTGTATCCATTCCTCAACTGAGGGCCATCTGCGCTGTTTCCAGCTTCTGGCTATTACAAATAAAGCTATTATAAACATAGTTGAGCAGATGTCCTTGTTGTATACTTGAGCGCCTTTTGGATATAAGCTTAGGAGTGGTATAGCTGGATCTTGAGGAGGCACTATTCCTAGTTGTCTGAGAAAGTGCCAGGTTGATTTGTAAAGTGGTTGTATAAGTTTACATTCCCACCAGCAATGAAGGAGGGTTCCCCTTTCTCCAAATCTTATCCAGCATGAGTTGTCACTTGAGTTATTTGTCTTAGTCATTTTGATGGGTGTAAGGTGAAATCTCAGGGTGGTTTTGATTTGCATTTCCTTGATGACTAAGAATGTTGAACATTTCTTTAAGTGTTTCTCTGCCATTCTATATTCCTCTATTGAGAATTCTCTGTTTAGCTCTGTACCCCATTTTTTAATTTGGGTTACTTGATTTGTTAGTGTTTAACTTCTTGAAATCTTTATAAATACTGGATATTAACCTTCTGTCAGATATAGGGTTGGTGAAGATCCTTTCCCAATCTGCAGGCAGTCATTTTGTTTTGACAACAGTTTCCTTTGACTTATAGAAGTTTTTCAGTTTCATGAGGTCCCATTTATTGATTGTTGCTCTTAGAGCCTGTACTGTTGAAGTTCTGTTCAGGAAGTTGTCCCCTGTTCCAATGAGTTCAAGGCTCTTCCTCACTTTTTCTTCTAACAGGGTTAGTATGTCTGGTTTTATACTGAGGTCTTTGATCCACCTGAACTTTAGTTTTGTGCAAAGTGTTAAATATGGTTCTATTTGCATTTTCCTACATATAGACATCCAGTTAGACCAGCACATTTTGTTGAAGATGCTATCTTTTTTCCATTGTATGGTTTTGGCATCTTTGCCAAAAATCAGGTGTCCATAGTGTGTGGGTGTATTTCTAGGACTTCTATCCGATTCCGTTGATCCACTAGTTGGTGTCTATGCAAGTTCCATGCAGTTCTTATTACTGTTGCTCTATAGTACACAGATCAGGGATGAGATGAAGATCTTTTATTATGGAAGATTGTTTTAGCAATTCTGGGTTTCCTGTTATTCCATATGAAGTTGGGAATTTTTCTTTCAAGGTCTGTAAAGAATTGTGTTGGTAATTTAATGGGAATTACATTAAATCTGTAAATTGCGTTTGGTAAAAGGACCATTTTTACTATGTTAATCCTGCCAAGCCATGAGCATGAGAGATCTTTCCATCTTCTGATATCTTCTTCTATTTCTTTCTTTAGAGACTTGAAATTTTTTCATGCAAGTCTTTGACTTGCTTGGTTAGGGTCACACCAATATACTTTATGTCCTTTTTGACTATTGTGAAGGGTGTTGTTTACCTAATTTCTTTTTCAGCACTTTTGTCTTTTGTATACAGGAGGGCTACTTATTTTTTGAGTTGATTTTGTACCAGCCACATTGCTGAAAGTGTTTGTCAGCTTTAGGCATCCACTGGTAGAATTTTTGGGGTCACTCAGGTATACTATCATATCATCTGCAAATAGTGATACTTTGACTTCTTCCTTTCCCATTTGTATTCCCTTGATCTTCTTTAATTGTCTTATTACTCTAGCAAGGACTTGAGAACTTGGAGAAGAGATATGTTGAAGAGATGGGATTGCTTTTTCTGTTTAGCTTGATGTTGAATGGATGCTGGATTTTTTCAAATGCCTGTTTTTCAGCAACTCAAAATGAATGGAGATTTTTTCAAATGCTTTTTCAGCAACTAAGGAGATTTCATGTGTTTTGTTAATATGGTGGATCATAACGATGGAATTTTGCATATTGAACAACCCCTGCATACCTGGCATGAAGCCTACTTGGTTGTAGTGGATGGTATCTTTGATGTGTTTTTATATTGGGTTTGCAAAGTATTTTGTTGAGTATTTTTGCATCAATGTTCATAAGGGATATTGGGCTGAAATTGTCTTTATGCTGGGGTATCCAGGGCTGCTTGCTCCTGAATAACTGGGTTCTGGAGATGCCATATTGCTTTGTCTTTTGTTGGTTGAGCTTTTACAGTGGCCTCTACCCATTGGGATATCTTAGGTGTTGGGTGTTAGTTTCTGGTACTTCCTGGAATCCTGTGGTGGGTTGAATCCCCTTGGCAGGAGGATGATTTTTCCCAAAGGAGCTCTCCTCGATTTTTTAGGTATGGTCACTGAATGGCAGGTGTTTTTCAGGAATTGCCACAGCTCATCTCAGTCGTACAGACCTGAGTAGTAATTGTTGCCTTTGTTAGTAAAGGGGGCTATCCTCTCACCCAGAGAAATTCTGGAGACAGCTTCCCTGCTGCTAGGTTTCTTGCTGTAAATTTAGTGAGCTGCTGCTGTAACCTGAGTGCCTTGTGGTTTGGTCAGTTTAGTTAGGGGAAACTGGTTGTCCTTTGGAGAAGTATCTGGGGGTTGTTCTCAGGGAATCCAGGCTTCTGTAGGTCTGAGTTTGGAGTTCTGTGCCCCAGTACCCAGGTGGTAATCAGTGTCAGGTGTGCACCACTCTCATGTGTACAGCAAGAGGCTAGAATCTGGAGCCTGTGTATAACCAGAAACTTTTCTGGAGCTAGGTGTCCTGAGGTAGGGCCAGATATTTCCCCCACCTTTGGGATTTCTCCCAACAGAAAGACCCAGTCTGTACTGTTGGGGGGTGTAGAGTGCATAGGCACTTGCTTGCGAATGGTGGCTCCAAGCTGGTGACTGGACAGGAACCTGGAAAAATTTTCCGATAATATTCCCATATGTGGTCGTGGTAGTGGTGGTGGTAGTGGTGGTGGGAGGGTCAGCTGAGTGCTCTAAGCTGGGACCTGCTGTTTCCCTCCCTGTGGGGATTTCTCCCAACAGAGAAATCCAGCCTCTAGTGACCTGGTGCACACAGTTCTGTCTGCAATGGAGAGTCATGTGTGTGGGGCTGGTGGCTGGAGCCCCACTCAGGGCTGGCTGCTGTGCACCCACAGGTCTACAGGACCTTTTCCAGGAATAGACTGAGTGACATTCCGTCAGTCCCACTTGCTTCCTTCCCTGTGGGTTTTTCTTGAGAGTGGGACTCCCAGTCTCTGGTGCTCTGGGGTGCACAGTTCAGCCTGGGAAGGTGATCAGGACACACTTCTTGGGTCTATTTTCTTGAAAACCTTATTCCTGCCAAAACAGCCCAGGAAATTTTCCAGGGATTAGCTGGGTGCTCTGAGGTTGAACCCAATTGTTTTTCTCATCATTTGGTTTCTTATCACCCGGTAAATACAGTCAATGTAGTTTAGGGGCCAACTGTTCCAAATATTTGTCGCTGTGCAGTCTCTTTTACCCTGCTGATCAGTATGCAATCAGCCCTGCCATCTGGAATCTGTTTTTAATTTTTACTGAATATGAGATTTTGATTGTATTCATGAATATGAACCTTTTGTGTGCCTGATTGTCACAGTAGTCCAAAGATGTGTTCAGAACTCATGAACTTATAGTAATTGATAATAGTGGGTCCCAGTTAAACACTGACATTTGAGACCAATTATTTACAAGAGCAGCAAGAACGCCTCACTGCTGGGCCATCTCTCCTATCTTATGTTGCTCATTTATGATCAGCATTTATACTGCTAATATTTTTGTCTTCTATTTTTACCTGTTTAAACATGCATTCCCTTTTAGTAAGATATCATTGAAGTTACAGTTTAAGCTGGGGCAGTGCAGATTTCTGGAAAATAAATATACAACAGGAGTGAATGTATAATTCCTTGTAGAAGCTTCAGTAAAGACCTCTGAGTTCTTTCAATATTTTGTGTTTGTTTGATTGACTTTTAGAGGAGGCTCTGTCTTTCTATATAGGTCTGGCTGTCCTAGAACTCTTTGAATAGATAATGCTGACATCCAGTTCAATAAGGTACACCTGCATCTGCCTCCTTAGTGATGGAATTGAAGGCATGACAGAATACACCCAGCTAGTGTACCATTTTTTGTAGTTAGTAACTGTTAATAAATTTCTCTGATCTGTACTTAGTATTGTTCATCTGTTAATTTCTCTCTCTCTGTGTCTCTGTCTCTATGTCTCTGTCTTTCTCTTTCACACGCTTCTCTCTGTTTGTCTTTGTCCACATTAATTGCCATGTCTATTCCAAAGCTATATCCTCTTCAAAAAGTTCAGATATGATACAGTTAAAACTTATTATTCCGTTTTCTTCTAAAATGATTTAGTGATAACATCAACACTTCTTTTTTAATAGAAAAGTTTTAATCTTTATTTTTAATCTATAGACTACATTATTTAGTAAGGAGGATATACAAAACAATGTGTTCTATTCCTTTTCTTTTGTCTTGTCACTCAGAAAAATGATGTCATTGGCTATGATTGTTGTTGCTTGCCACTCACATTATTTTTATTCATGTATTCACTGTCGTCCACTTTCCCTTCCACAAATATATGAGCCCCCCTCTTCACATACTGATATGCCACATCCTTGAGCCCTGGTCAAAACATAATATTCAGTACCATGTTGTCTTTTGACTGATGTTACCCATCTGTTCAGTGTCCCCTGATCAACACATCTCATTTGTTGCTATATAAAATATCATGACTGTGTTTTGTCCTTCCACCTGTCTCATGACAGGGTCCTGACCTACTCACCCAAGTAACTGAAGAGGATTCATAGATTGCTCAAGAACCCAACTAATGGCTACTTTATATTCATGTCTCACAAACTGATGAAACACAGGTTTTTGAAGCACGCCTTTGGTTTTTTTTTTTTTTTTTTTTCAATCTAACCTTTAGGCTTTTTCATCTCCCCTACGTCACATCATGCACAGCACCCAACTGTAAAACATTCGCATTTCTGTGTCAGAAAATAAATTGAAGATGCAGTAGAATTATATGATTATATTGACAATGAAGTATAAATTTATATTGTTGCCACTGTTTCTGTTGTACAAATGTATGGCATATTTTAGAATTCAGTGACCTTCAATGATGTGCATGTGAAATTCAGCCAAGAAGAGTGGGCCTTGCTGGAACCTTCCCAGAAGCAACTCTACAAAGATGTGATGCAAGAGACCTGTGAAAACCTCACTGCTATAGGTAGGACTGCAATTTTTCTTTCACTTTTAAAATAAAGAGACAACTTTTACTTTGTTATTGATCCTCTTCTGTAATTCCAATTGAGAATGAGGAGGAATGAGGTAAATAAAGCAGGCATGGTTCTAAGGGTCACAGAAGATAGTGATTTAAGTTTTGCCTTAATAATAACATGATATTTCCAATAATATATATTTTCTGGTACTATATTTTAGGCTACAATTGGGATGACCATATTATTGAAGAACATTTTCATAGTTCTACAAGTAATAAAAGGTAACTTTATGTGAATGTTGATACAGATATAAATCTTAAATTTTAATGTGTCCTGGAAGTTTGATGTTTTTTGTTTGTTTGTTTATTGGCTCCTTTTTATTTTTTGTTTTTGAAATAGATTTTTTTTCTGGGTATCTGTGACTTTCTTAGACTTGCTTGTTAGACCAGCCTGACCTCAAAATCACACAGATCTGCCTGATTCTGCCTCCACAAGTGCTGGAGTTGAAGGCATGTACCAGCACACATGGCTGTGTCCTGGAAGTTTTAAAGAAAAGCAACAGTGTAAAAACAGCACTGCTTTAAGTGTATTGATGATCATTAAAATCTCATAATTCCATGTACTTCAATGTCAGGTATCTGATTTGTTTTTACAAGGCACTCCCCTAAGATAGAAGAAAATAAAATAATATTGTAACAAAAATACCATTTGAATCATATGGACATTACAGCTACTGACTTGAACTGCCAATCTGTTTAGTCTCATTCTATCTACTCAGATATTATAAGAGGTGTACACACTGAATTGGTAATCAGTATGTGTTCAAAACCTTCTAATAAGCAAAAATTACATAGTAGGACCAGTGTCACTAATTTTCGTGCAGTAACATTGTAAAGTTTAGTGAAAGGAGCAGTTTATGAGAATCAAGAATATTGTTGTGGAGAAACCTTAATCCTTATATGACATGTCTCTGATGAACAAAAACAAACTGTTAATTCAATGTGGGAATCTTTATTATTTTTGTAAATAAAACTGGTATATCATATGTCAAAATGATTCTAAGACACATGAGCATAGGGTTATTGAAAGAAACAGTGTCCCTGTCTTTCTCCAAGAACAATTGATTTGGTAGTAGTCCCCACTGTGAGTAAATTTTCTGAATGTGATAAATGGTTACTGTTAATTGGTTTTGCAACTTCACTGAGAATTCATCAGCAAACTCATATTGCTGAAAATACCCATGAATACTAGGAATTTGGAACTTCTGCTTGTCTTGGCTCACTTTGTAAATGAAGTATCATTCATACAGTACAAAAATTTGTGAATAGGATTGCTGTGGTAAAACTCTGAATTCTTACAATACTCTTCATATATAGGAGAAACCTCTTATAGAAAAAATGATGCTATAAAAGTGATCCACATAACAAATGCTCTTACCATCACAGGGATCTTCAAAAATACCCATAATGAAGGGGAATACCGTGAATGTAAATAAAGTGATAAAACTTTAAAATTTGATTCTTCTTTACAATTAGACCAAATTATGAAATTAATTCATATAGATAAATATATTTATTAGTGTAATGAAATGACTGTGGTAAAACTTTCACATGTGCCAATTTTCTTTGCAGGCATGAAAGCAGTCATACTGAGAGAAACCCTTTAAATGCACTCTATGTGGTAAAGCCTTCCCTATATCACTGTTCTCCTATGGCATAAAAGAACACACACTGAAAAGAAGCCTTACAAATGTAATCAATGTGGTAAAGCCTTTGCAAAAAACAGTCAGCTCAGGCATAAAAGAACACATACTACGGCATAAAAGAGAGAAATCTTATGAATGTAACCAGTGTGGTAAAGCCTTTGCACAAAACAGTCATCTCATAAGACATAAAAGAACACACAAGCCTTTGCACAAAACAGTCATCTCATAAGACATAAAAAAAACAGTCTTTCTCATAATCTCATAAAAAGAACACACACTGAGAGAAACGTTATGAATGTAACCAGTGTGATAAAGCCTTTGTAGAAAACAGTCATCTCATAAAACATAAAAGAACACACACTGGAGAAAAACCTTATGAATGTAATGAGTGTGGCAAAGCCTTGCACACAAAACATTCATCTCATACAACATAAAAGAACACACACTGGAGAGAAACCTTATGAATGTAACCATTGTGGTAAAACCTTTGCAGAAAACAGTACTCTCTTAAGCCATAAAAGAACACACACTGGAGAGAAACCTTATGAATGTAACCAGTGTGGTAAAGCCTTTGCACGAAACAGTCATCTCATAAGACATAAAAGAACACATACTGGAAAGAAAGCTTATGAATATTCCCTAACATTATAAAGCCTTTGCACAGCAGAGTAGTCTCTGAAAACAGGAAAACACACACAGTGGAGAGAAGCCTCGTGAGGGTAATTAGTGTGATAAATCCTTTGCATGTAACAATCATCTCCTAAGACAACAATACATTCTGGAGGGAAACCATATGAATATAACTATGTGGCAGAGCCTTTGCACATAACATCTCCTAATACATAAAATAACACATATTGGAAAGATGT
Source organism: Meriones psammophilus (assembly GCA_036365155.1). NCBI lineage: Eukaryota > Metazoa > Chordata > Mammalia > Rodentia > Muridae > Meriones > Meriones psammophilus. Next base: position 65,874 of record JAEOAE010001656.1, read on the forward strand.
TTGACTGTAACCAATGTGAAAAAAACTTTTGGACTTCAGAATAATCTCCACACTTATGAAAGAAATCCTAATGGACAGAAAGCCTGTGAGTGTTTTTAACATGGTGAAACCATTCCACATTTGTATAATCTTCATCATCATGAAAGGATTCATAATAGAGGAAAAACTTATGAATGTGTTAAAATGGTGAGGCCTTGCACAAATCCAGAGTCATCATCAACATAAAAGTATCCTTACTGGAGAGGAATTCTGTGAGTATAAGCAAGGTAGAAAGGCCGTTGTGAACTTTGGTCCACTGAGATGCAACAGAACTGTAAAACTTGCTCAATGGAAATGACCTCCTTTTCTGAAGGGGAGGGGATATAGGGCAATAGGAACAGAGGAGGCTAATCATGGGCAGAGAAGGGAGGGGATTACTATTGGAATTTAAAGTAAATAAACTTATTTTTAAAAAGAATACAATGAATGGTGAATATCAATTACATGCAACAGTATTATATGATGTGTTTACAGAAGACTTATTGATAATCATGATTCTCAACATTTACTATTTTCAGTTGCCTCACTTTACACAAGAAATTTTAGTCCAGTGGATGAATATGTAGGGAATGGTGAACTAACACCAGCCAGGAAGTTCTCTGAGAGTAACACAACAGTGGTAGCTTGTAGAAGTTTCTTTGTGTACACAAACCTATTGTTCCAGGGGTTCTATTGAGAAACATCGCAACCCACCCTGAATTTTGAGATATGAGGGAGGAGGCTTTCTTTTCCATGTATGACCCTGCTTCTGGCCTAGATGTGTAACCATGTCAAGGGTGAGTTTTCTCTGCCTGACTTCATCTATAGAGTGTCTTTAGACAATTGACACCACCAATCAAATTTGATAGATGGCCTTTGACACAGATCCCTGATAACTTCCCTCCCTTCAAATATAGGACAATTTGGTTCTGTGTTCTTGTTCTTCTTATTCATATACCAGGAATGTGCTGTTTAATGCAAATCGAGCATCCTTGAATTGCTTAGTATTAAACAGTTATCTACACCTATACTGGAGCATTGCATGCACTCCCCCAGGGATATAAGCCTCTGTTTTCTATTTTCATCTTCTGCCCCTCATGCCTTCCTGGGCTGGTAGGAAACAGCCCTCTAGGAAGCAAGAAAATCACATTCTCTGAAATGCCTGTGATAAAATGTTTCACACTTCATAGGATTTCAAATTTCACATGTTTCTGGATGTGAAATGGTCAATCACACATTGTCTTGGGGTGGGACTCTTTAAAATGAGTTATCCTTAGTGTTTAGTTCATGGCAAGGTTGCAGGCAAGCTTCATGCTATGAAATCTTCTGAGATGAGTACAGTGGCCCATGGAAAAGAAATAAGAGCAGAAATTTTATTTCTCTGTTTTTAATAGCTGAGTACTGTTCTGATAATGTATGGGTGGATGGCAGAGGAGAGGAACTCCCCTTTTGAGTGGTCTAGGGAAAGGAGATGGGGGATGATGGAGGGAGGTTGGGACCAGTAGATGTTGAGGGAGTGACCTTCAATCAGAATATATAATGAATGAATTGTGAAAAATAAAAACAATTAATAAAATAAAATAAAATATAGTAAGAAAACCAAAACAAAAAAGCAAAAAATTGAGTCTGGTTTGGATAACCACCCTCCCTCAAAGAGAAGAAAGAAGATATATAGAAAGAAAAGAAAAACAGAATCTTTGTCTTTGTCACCTTTCTTCCCTGTGGGCTCACTTGAAGATCATTATCCAATGGAGACCATTCTTCTCTCTCTGATTTTTGTGTTACCATAGAAGTAGGATTCAAACCTGGAACTAATGGCAGAGGTTCCTAGTTAACATACCAAATCAAACCTACTTTTCATTTTCTCCCAGCAATCCTTCAGTCCTTCCATGTTATCTGGTCCTCCAGGCTAGTACAGCCCATGCAATACCCTGAATTCTCCTTCCCAGGGCCTGAGCTAATGTCACCACCCTTACCCATGTATAGGCAAACTATTTTGGCTACCTGGCCCCGTCAGGAGCCATCCAGTAGCAACAGCAAAACAGCTGTAGATCTCATGGAATGTTGCTCCCCTGTTAGCATACTTACGATGAGTTTGTCTTGGAGAAGCATAAACCCAAGAACTGATTTTCCGGAGGACTTTTTGTTCTTATGTAGCATATCTCTGCTTGTTGTCCTTATGATGCCCATATTCCTTATAACATGAGTTGTATGAAAACCATAAGTAGTCTTCTATCTCATCACTGGGCAATATCACTGGCATTTAAAATTAACAATGTTTGATCTCTTTCCAACTGTTTACTGGAGCAGATTAATGAATTAACCACTGCCCTTGAAAGGAGCCATAGATGTAGATTGTTAGCAATGACCATTATACTTAGAAACAATTTGGAAAAATAGATTGTTTAACAAGGTCAGGTAAGATGTTTTTGCTAATGGCTCTGATGTAAAAAATCTTAGAGAACAATTTAAAGTTAAGAATAGTACACTATTAATAGTAAAGCCATGGATGTTTTAAGGTTGATGAGCCGAAACAATAGCCCAAGGTAGCATTGGCTGTCTGGGCACCCTCAAACTGGGTTTAAAACTGAGACAGCAGTTGATTCCTCTATATTTGTTTTTCACCTCAGCTTCTTGATATGATTTAATAAAAATGATTAATGAGTAGATGCACACCCCTTTAAGATTTAAAGTACAGGTGCCAGTACCATGCCTTTTTTTTTTTTATTACTGTTGCGCTATAGTACTACTTGAGATCTCGGATGAAGATACCTCCAGAAAATCTTTTACTGTACAGGCATTCTTTTAAAATCAATTCTGTTTTTTTTGTTTTGTTTTGTTTTGTTTTGTTTTGTTTTGTCTTGGTTTGTTTTTCCATATGAAATTGAGAATTGTTCTTTCAAGGTCTGTAATGAGTTGTGCTGGTATTTTGATTGGAATTGCATTGAGTCTTTAGATTTCTTTTGGTAGAGTGGCCATTTTTACTATGTTAATCCTCCAATTCTGTAGTATGGGCAATCTTCTGATATCTTCCTTGAAGTTCTTTTTTTTCATACAAGTTGTTCACTTGCTTGATTAGAGTCACACCAAGGTACTTTATGTTATCTGTGGCTTTTGTGAAGGGGTTTTGCTTTCCTAATTTCTTTCTGAGCCCATTTGCCTTTTGTATACAGGAGGGCTTCAAATTTTTTAAATTTAGTTTTGAATCCAGCCATTTTGCTGTAGGTGTTTATCAGCTGTAGGAGTTATCTGGTTGAATTTTTAAGGTCATTCATGTGTACTATCACATCATCTGCAACACAAGCTGGACTGGATGTGGAGAAAGGGGAACCCTCCTCCATTGCTGGTGGGAATGTAAACTTGTACAACAACCTTGGAAATCAATCTGGTGAATTCTCAGAAAATTATGAATAGTGCTAATAGAATATTCAGTTATACCAACCCTAGGCATATATTCAGAAGATTATCAACCATACAACAAGGACATTTGCTCAATTATACTCATAACAGCTTTACTGATAATAGCCAGAATCTGGAAACAACTTAGATGTCCCCAAACCGAGGAATAGACATAGAAATTGTGGCACATTTATACAATGCAATACTATTTAGCAATTAAAAACAAGAAAATCAGCAGGCAAATGGATGCAACTAGAAAAGATCACTCTGAGTGAGGTATCCAGAAGCAGAAAGACACTCATGGTATATCCTCACTTATATGTGGATATTAGTCAAATAATGTAGGATTAAAATACTAAAAACTATAGTCCTAAAGGATCTAAACAACAGGAAGAACCCTAGTGAAGATGCTTAATCCTCATTTAGAAGGTCAAAAATGGGATAGACATCAGTAATTAGAGAAGACAGGGAACAGGGCAGGAACCTTCCACAGAGGGCCTCTGAAAGAATCTATCTAGCAGAGAATTGAAGGAGATGATTAGACTCATAGCCAAATTTTGGGCAGAGAGCATGGAATAATATGGAAGATTCAGGAGATAGAAAGACCTGGATGGGAGAGGCCTTCCACAAGGAGGTGAATTGAGCCAAAAAATATGGGCCCTGGGAGTCCTGTTCCAACCAAGGACCATGCATGAAGAACACCTAGAACCCCTGCTCAGATGTAGCTCATAAGTATCTCATTTTCCATGTGAATTTCATATTAAGGGGAACAGGGGCTGTCTGTGACATGAATTCAGTGGAAGGCTCCTTGATCACCTACTCCTGGAAGGTGCAGCCTTGCCAGGCCAAGGAGGAAGAAGGTGCAGACATTCTTTGTCAGACTTGATAAGATAGGCTAGCATAAGATAGTAGGGAAGTAGGACTTCCCCTATTAGTGGAGTAGGAGAGACGGCATAGGTTTAGAAGAGGGAGGTAGGTTGTAACTGGATGAAGATGAGGGAGGGGCTTACAGCCAGAAAACAAAGTGAATAAATTGTAATAATCAATAAAAAAGAAAAAAATGAGTTTTTTTTTTTTTTTCCTGAAATGGTTGGACTCAGGCAACTGTCTCTAAAAAACAACTAGAAAGAATACTATTTCATCTCTACACATTTTCCTTTTTCCTGTAATACTATATATAATAAATACCCTTGATAAAATTCAGTGGTTTGTTATATATTCCTAGTATTATAATATTATAAAATATTTTACAAATCAAATTTTGATATATTAAGTGTGTAAAAATAGTTTATGAAAAAGTGGCTTGAATTTTCAAAAGAGCAAAGAATGTTTACTCAAAAGTCTGGAGGGTGAAAATGGAAGGAAAATTGATGGAAGAATAAATAATATATAAATAAATATCTCTTACACAGTAATTATAACATTTTGATTATTGAGATTTAAAAAAATATACACAGAATATTTCTCAAGTAAACAATGTAAGCTATTAGTAATAGCTCTTATGCATGTACCCTGAGATATTTCTTTAAATTATTCCTCTTGTCACTTAAATGTGTTCTTTGACAAGTCATGCCACTACACCCTGATGTTCAGGCTCTAATACTGACTTTTTTTTTTTTTTTTTTTTTTTTTTTTTTTTTTTTTTTTATTTTTTCATCTTTTACACTTTATTCAACCCCTGAACAGATGTAGCCCAGGGCAGTTCAGAGTCCAATTGGGTTACATAGACTTTTCAGTTCTTATTTCAGTGTACTGACTTCTTTTAGCCCAATTAGGACTGAAGCCATACAATGTTTGATTTCTGCGTCTAGCTAAGGTCACAATTTTTGATGATACATTTTTACTTCATCCACGATTTCAAAGTAAAATGATTGCCTTTCTTAAAATGTTAAATGTTCTCTCTCACACACATGCACACACACACACACAGAACCAAAAGAGGGCTGTATGGGAGATTTTGTACGGGGGGAACAGCGAAATGAGAAAAAAATGTGATTATATTAAAATCTCAAAAAACAAATGTACATGTTTTCTATGAATAAAAAAAAATTGAATAATATAATATTTTGCACTGATGTGATTCAGGACAATCAGGTGTATTCTATCTTTGCACACAGTCAGCTGTGTTTCAGTAAACATGAATATATAAGTGTGCTGGACCTGCCCAAGTCATCTGTTGTTTTTATGTGGATAATAGTAGAACTCCTCATTCAGTGTGTACAGTATATGTTCTCTTTTAAATTGACTCAAGAATTTTAGGTATTTTTTGTGTGTGAACTGTACAAAATAAAGTTCCCCTAAACTTCTTTCTTGGTCCACTTTCTTCTACTGTCTCCTTCCATCCTTTTACACAGAGATGCTATCTAACCTGGATGGTAAAGAGTGTTCAGAAGATGCAACAGAAGAAAGGATATTTTTTTGTCTAGTCCATTCTGTTAGTTCCTGTCCTTCTGTTGGAGAATTGAACAACCGAGTTCAGAGTTTTCAATGAACAATTTTTATTATTTCCCTTTATTTTGTAGTTATGGTGTGTGGGTTTTGCCTCTTTTTATTTGATGCTTGGGATTATTCATTTTTTGTCTTTTATTGGATGTGATTAACATTTTTAGATAGGAGTTTTGCTTTGATTGGCTTCTGTAGTGAAGGAGTTTTACAGAAATACTGCTCATATTTTGGTTTATTGTACAATGTATTTTTATTCACCATTTACTATTGAAAGTTTACTGGATGTAGTAATAAGGATCCCTTAAAGATCATATACAATCGGTCTCAGCCATTCTAGGTTTAGAATCTCTCTTGAGAGATCAGGAGTTACTGTAATGAGCCTGAATGTATATGCAACTTAGTCTTTTCAACTTGCAACTTTAAATATACCTTCTTTGTTTAATATACTTTTCTTTACATTTAGGGTTTTGATTTTATGTGATGAGCACAATTTCTTTTCTGGTATGCTTTGTTTTTCTATATACTTTTTGTACTTTTATAGGCTACCTCTTCTTCATTAGGTTAAGAATACATTCTATTATTTTGCTGAAAATATTTTCTAGGATTTTGATGTGAGTTTTGTCTTCTTTTTCCATTTCTATTATTCATAAGTTATTTTTTTGCACTTTTTAGATTTTCTGGATCTTTTGTGCATGGCTATTTAACATTTCTTTTGACACAATTGTTTTTCTTCTTTTCCTCTTTTTTTTTCTTTTGCTTCTTCCTCTTCTTCATCTTCTCATCCTTCTCCTCCTCCTGCTTCTTTTCTTTCTCAAACTCCTCCTTCTATTATTTTTTAATAATTTATTTAATTTTATTTTATGTGCATTGGTGTTAAGGTGTCAGACCACCTGGAATGCTTATGGACAGTTAGCTGCCATGTGTGTGTTGGGAGTTAAACTTGGATCCAATGGAAGAAGAGACAGTGCTCTTAACCACTGAACTCTCTCTCAAGTTCCCATATTCTATTATTTTGCTGAAAATATTTCTGGGATTTTGATGTGAGTTTTGTCTTCTTCCTCTATTTCTATTATTCATAAATTACTTTTTTGCACTTTTTAGATATTATGGATCTTTTGTATGGCTATTTAACATTTCTTTTGATGAAATTATCCAGTTGTTTTTGTTTTTCTTCTTGTTGTTCATAATCATCTTCATCTTCATTTCCTCATCCTTCTCCTCCTGCTTTTCTTCTTCTTCCTCCTCTTTTTTTTCTTTCTCTTCATTCTCCTCTTTATCCTTCTCCTTTTCTTTCTTTTCAAATAAGTCAATTTAGTCATATATTCACTCTGATTAAAGTTTTCCCTTCCTCTAATCCTGGCAACTCTTTTCCATCTTCCCTTCTATCCTGTCTAAATTCACCATCATATAAAACAAGGAGGGCTATAATACATAATAAGAAAATAAAATAGCAAAAAGACAAAAGCAAACACATCTGAGTAGGAAAAAAAAAACAAACAAAAGAAAAAGAGCCCAAGGTGGGAAAAGATGTAGACTTGTTCACATATGCAGGAATCTCATAAAATAATATACTTGAAAAAAAAATGGTATACACACAGAGTACAAGTAGCTTTAAAAATAGGAAAAAAATCTTCAGCAAATTAAAATAAAAAATATGATAAAAATTTTTAAATGCATTCCAGAATTATAGCACATGAGAATCCAAACATGCCAGTGAGGGAATTTTTTGGCCATCTACCTTTTGGAATGTACTCTTAAAAGTACAGTTAAGAGTAGTTCCTTGGATACAATGAGTGTACCTTGGAGAAAACTACATTTTAATTTGCAAGCATTTATCAATTAGAGATAGGGCCAGGGACAACATTAAAGGCATTGTGCATGCTGTCTCTGTCTCTCGCAGCTTATATATTCTTCTGTCCTCTTAATTTATAGTGCTTTGTTCTTTGATATTCTCTATCCTTTCTGGCTCTAACACTCTTCTGGCTGAATTACTGAAGAGCCTGGAGGGCATATTCTGAGGTCTCTCACTGATACTGGTCTATGAGTATAGCAGAATGGTGTCAATGGTCATTTTATTACTTTTAGTAGAATGTATTATTTGCTTTTCCCCCAGAACCATGGGCTGTGTAATTTCTTATTCTTGATCAATAAACCAGTGTCAGGTGTGGATTCCATCATGTGAAGTGGGCCTTAAGTCAAACTATAGATTGGTATTTACGCCTACAACTCTTGCACTAATATGTCTTACAGGTAGAACATTGTTAGAGTTCAAAAGTTTGGTAGCTGGGTTAGTGTTTATATTTCTCCTCTTGTAGTTGTAGAGCACTTCTCATGTCGAAATTGCTAGAATGTAAGTGTGAAGGTTTTATGTAGGCACAAGCTCTATTTATCTATGTTCCATGTAAGTGTAAGTGTTGTCTCCAGCAATAGGGCATTGCAGTCAATTTGTGGAAAGCTGCCTATAGTCTTGGCAAAAGCCTGTATTGTTTTGGCATTACAATCAAACTACTTTGGCCAATACCTCAGTTAAATATAAACCATTACCAGTACTGGATGCTTAATTTAATGACAAGAAATTTCCAGTTGGGACTTTCTTCTTGTGTGCTGATTTCATTTATATTGGCTTCTTATATGTATATATTTTAGATATTTTAGAAAGTTTCTATTGCAGTAGGTTTCCACTGTACCAAACAAATGACCCTTAATTTTACCTGTCTTTCCTCACATTACCTTTTCATTGCCCTCTTCCTTTCCCAATCCCCTGCATTTCTATCTTTTTAGCCTGCCTTCCATTTGTTCCAAGTATTTATTTCCCTTTCCTATGGAGAAATCTCTGCCTCCCCTAACCTCCAGTTCTTAATCTGTATGTATCCCCTGTGGTATTATGTTCAGTTGCTTGCATATCATACATCTTACAACTAATATATATGTAAAACAAATATATACCCTATTTCTATTTTGGGGTCTAGGTTTTCTCACTCTCAGTTACCTGCAAATGTGCATTTATCTTCACGTTTCATGATTTGATTTTTTAAATGTCTGAGTAATAGTTGATTATGTAAATACACTAGTACTATAACAAAAATAGAAATACACACTGGAAAAACAGATAAAATCCTCACAAATGGTGCTGACCAAACTAGATGCCTATATCTAGAAACATGGAAATAGATGCTTATTTTCACTCAAAAGTCACCTCCAAATGGATTAAAACTTCACCAAAGTTTATATACAGTTAAAGTCTTGAAGTCAGCACAGCTATTTGACAAAGATCCAGCATAGCTGAGTTGCATGTTACAATAGCCTTCATGCTATCTTTCAGGCTTGGTCTTGATCTCCACTTGCTACATGCTTAGAGGGCTTTCAATACATGTACAACCAGGGGCCATTGGAGTAATGGGAAATTTTTTCATGAATCATTTATGCCTTCACCCTGGAGTACTGCTTCTAAGCTTCCCCAGAAAAATCCAGAGCATACTGCTCCTCTCATTTTTAGGAGAAATATCAATTATCTGTCCCTACATGAATGTCTTCCTCATGGAAGTTGTAACTCACATAAAAATGGCAGAAAACTCCTTATGAGACTTCAGCTCCAAGGTAGTCTTGCAAAATCTACCCCTGTACTTCCTCAAGAAGAAAATAATCAGAACAACATACTCTTAAAAAGGCAAACAAAGTTTCTAGATCCAGGAGAGTTGATAGTATTTGAGATTAAATACCTCATACTGCTGTATCCTCAGGTAATAACTTGGCATATAAGATTAGGAGCTACATATGGTATGCCCTTCAATGACTAGCTAGAGGTGTACATGAATGGCTGGAGACATTTTCACTTACACTAGGGTCTATAATTATGGACAAAGAATGTTTTGTAAAAATGATTTTAAAAGTGAGATATTAGGACCTCCCTTTCCTAGAAATATCATCTTGCACAGTATCACTGTGGTGTTGTATGGCCAAAATAATGAAAGCATATTCATATTTAGCACATACAAAATTCTACAAAGATATGAGGTATAGACAATGCATTATGCCAGGAATTGAATAATAACTATTGCTGCTTTGGCCTAAATTGTTTTTCTTGAGGCTGTCCATTAAAATTTGATAATATACTTCTTGGGACAAAGCAATATGCCCAAGCTGGCTTGGAGATTTTCTATCTATTGCCATTGAATCTGAGAATGCTTCCAACCTAAGAATGGGCTTTCAGGCTATGGCAAATATGCCTTCAGATTCTCAAAAATATCAGGTTATGGGAATGATGAAGAAAAATATTAGTAAAAGATAAAGTTTATCAATTATGACTAAATTTATGACCAAGAGACAATTAAGACACCTGTCTGGGGTCAAAAAGGATATAATCTATGTTTTAGAACAATGTGAATCTATCTTTTATTATTTAAGCTATATAAATTTAGAAGTACTCTGACTGCCAGTGAGTCGAGACTCTAAGTTTCCTTGGACAATCATGTCTGACTCATTTCTGCCCCACCTTATCCTTCCCTCCTCTATGGAAACTATCTACTGCTGTGGTTGGTCCCCAATCTTTCACAACAATCTTTCTTTTCTTTCACAGTAGGGTGAATACTCACAACTGAAGATCTAGAGCTACATGCTTCATAGTTTTCTGGATCTGACTTACCTAAATCAATATCATCATTTATATTTCTATCTACTTATGTGCATAACATTTCACTTATCTATATCAGCTGAAGGATATTTAGGCGTTCCCATTTTGTACCTAAAGTGAACAGAATAGCAATGAGCATGGTTGAGAAAATATTTTTGAAGGAATATGTTGAGTCCATTGTGCATATGTCAAGGAAAGTTATAAGTTGTTCATATGGCAGATTTATTTTTATCATTTTGAGAATTCTACACACTGATTTCCGCTGTGGATGTACAATTTTGAAAGCACCCTTTGCCAGAGATCCAGGTTTTTGCCTGTCCAACAGAAGATGTCAACTGTTAACCTAATTCCTGTTTCCTCCAGAAAAATAAAATACTAGGGGAAAATATATATAGTACCTGTATTATTCATCACAATTACTATTATGTAATTAAAATTTGAATACTTATATTGCCCACAAATTAAAAAGTAACATGTATAACTTACTAAAATGTTTTCTTTTCTTTTTTAATTTAAATTTTATTAATTATACTTTATTCATTTTGTATCCCCCATAAGCCCCTCCCTCCTCCCCTCCAGATCCCACCCTCCCTCCACTTTCTGCATGCATGCCCCTCCCCAAGTCCACTGATAGGGGAGGTCCTCCTCTCCTTTCTGATCTTAGTCTATCAGTTCGCATCGGAAGTGGCTGCATTGTCATCTTCTGTGCCTTGGTAAGGCTGCTCCCCCCCAGGGGGAGGTGATCAAAGAGCAGGCCAATCAGATTATGTTAGAGGCAGTCCCTCTTCCCATTACTATGGAACCCACTTGGACACTGAACTGCCATGGGCTATGTTTGTGCAGGGGTTCTAGGTTATCTCTGTGAATAGTCCTTGGTTGGAGTATGAGTCTCTGGGAAGTTCCCTGTGTTCAAATTTTCTTGTTCTGTTGCTCTCCTTGTGGAGTTCCTGTCCTCTCCAGCTCTTACTATTTTCCACTTCTTACATAAAATTCCATTCACTCTGTCCAACAGTTGGCCATCAGGCTCAGCATATGCTTTGATAGTCTGCAGGGCAGAGGCTTTCAGAGGCCCTCTGTGGCAGGTTCCTAGGTTGTTTCCTGTTTTCTTCTTCTTCTGATATCCATACTCTTTGCCTTTCAGAATAGGGATTGAGCATTTTAGTTAGGGTCCTCTCTTTTGCTTAGTTTGCTTAGATGTACCAATTTTAGTGGGTTTATCCTATGTTGTATGTTTATATGAGTGAGTATATACCGTGTGTGTCTTTTTGCTTCTGGGACAACTCACTCAGGATGATCCTTTCCAGGTCCCACCATTTACCTGCAAATTTCATGATTTCCTTATTTTTCATTGCTGAGTAATACCATTGTATAGATGTACCACAATTTCTGCATCCATTCTTCAGTTGATGGGCATCTGGGCTGTTTCCAGCTTCTGGCTATTACAAATAAAGCTGCTACAAATATGGTTGAGCAAATGTCCTTATTGTGTACTTGAGCCTTCACCACTGCTGGTGGGAATGTAAACTTGTACAACCACTCTGGAAATCAATCTGGTGCTTTCTCAGGCGACTAGGAATAGCGCTTCCTCAAGAGCCAGCCTTACCACTCCTAGGCATATATCCAAAAGAGTCTACAATGTGTTTTCAGAAGTAGTTTCTATTCTGAAGTAGTGTATTGATATAAAATTGCTTAAATGAAGGGCTCTTTTAGTTATGGTTAGATATACATTTTATATAAACTTACTAAGAGTAGGGGTAAATAATTTCATTGAAAACACTAAGGTATTTTATTATAGTCCAGTTATTAGACTTAATGATGGGTGAATCATGGTGCTTGAGAAAGATCCCAAAAATAACAGCTGTGTTAACAGATAAGCACAGAGCCATGCAGACCAGGACCAAGCCCAGAGAATCTTCAAAGGACAGGAGAGTCACTGCCATGGGCAGGCACCTGTTTCTCTCAAGGTTTAGGTACTCTTGAATTCAGCAAGGGATACATTCCTGCTGATCTGTGGGGAGAAAGTAAATCAACATCTCAACTCCTACAAGTCACTCCATGTTCAGTCCATGAAGAAAGATTTCCAATGATATTTTATGCATCCTATCACATTCTCTTTTACTATAGTGCCAAGAAGGACACTAAACATACATTATTTGTCATTTGAGGTAATGGTTGCCTAAGGATTTTTTTTTTTTCTAGCTAGATCTATGATTAAAGATGTGAGTATGTTTTGTATGTTTCTCAGTAAGTTGTGTCTTATTTATGCTTCATTCTGTCACCCATGTTTATCATTAATTTTTACAATTTATTCACTTTGAATTCCACTTGTAGCCCCCTCTCTCATCTACTCTATGTCCCACTATCCCTCCCTCCTCCTCCCCTATCCTTCTCCTGTATTCCTCTGATAAGGAAGGTCCTATCAGACCGTAGCTTATTAGGTTCCATTAAGACTCCCTGTATCCTATTCATGTGTAGGCTGTCTAGGTGGTCCCACTAGGGAGAAGTGATCAAGAAGCAAGCAACCGATTTCAGAGACTGTCTCTTCTCCCCTTACTAGGAATCCCATATGGAGACTGAGCTGTCCATGGGCTACATCTGAGCAGGGGATGTAAGTCCTCTCATTCTCTTTGGTTGATGCATCAGTCTCTTGAGGGCCCCAGGACCCAGATTTTTTTGGCTTTGTTGGTCTAATTGAGTGACTCCTGTCCCCTTTAGGTCCTTCTATCTCCCACTTCTTCAATACGACTTTTTGTGCTCTATACAAAATTTTGCTGTGGGTCTCTGCATGTGCTTCAATCACCTCTTGAGTGGAGTCACTTAGTGTTCATCTGTGGAAGGCTCCTATTCTGATCTTTCTCTTGTGTGGTTTCTGACTTCTATCCTGTTTTCTTTTCTGAATGAGAATTAAGCATCTGCCCTATGTTTCTCCTTGTACTTTAGCTTTAAAAAATCTGTAGATTTTAGTATGCCCAATCTATATTATGTGGGTAATGTCCACTTATAAGTGAATATATACCATACATGGATTTCTGCTTCTGGGATACATCACTCAGGGTGATCTTTTTTAGTTCCATCCATTTGTCTGCAAATTTCATGATTTTCTTGTTTTTAATACCTGAGTAGTATTTCCTTGTGTAAATGTACCACAATTTCTGTATACATTCCACCATTGAGGGACATCTAGTTTGATTCCAGATTCTGGCTATTATGAATAAAGCTGTTATTGTCATATTTGAGCACATGCCCTTGTTGTATGGTTGAGCATCTTTCTGATATATGTCTAGGAGTTGTTTAGCTGAGTCTTGGGGTAGCAGTATTCCCAGTTTTCTGAGAAAGTGCCAGACTGATTTCCGAAGCAGCTGTACAAGTTTAGATTCTCACCAGCAATGGAGGAGGGTTCTCCTTCTTGCACATCTTCTCCAGCATGTGTTGTCCCCTGAGTTTTTGATCTTAGCCATTCTGATGGGTGTGAGGGGGAATCTCAGAGTCAATTTGATTTTCATTTCTCAGATTTTTAAGGAAGTTGAGCATTTTTAAGTGTTTCTACACCATTCAATATTTTTCTGTTGAGAATTTCTCTTTAACTCTGTATCCAATTTTTAATTGGATTATTTGATTTGTTGGGTTCTTTTTTATATTCTGGTATTAGCTTTCTGTCAGATGCAGAATTAGTGAAGATCCTTTCCCAGTCTGTAAGCCATCATTTTGTTCTGCTGAAAATGTCCTTTGCTTTAGAGAAGCTTTTCAGTTTCATGAGGTCCCATTTATTGATTTTTGATCTTAGAGCCTTTGCTGCTGGTGTTCTGTTCAGGAAGTTGTCTCCTGTGCCAATGTGTTCAAGATCTTCCCCACTTTTTTAATAACAGATTAAGAGTGTTAATTTTATGTTGAGGTATTTGATCCACAAGGACTTTATTTTATGCAGGGTGATAAGTATGGACCTATTTGTATCTTTCTATATGTGGACATCCAGTTAGGCAAGCACCATTGGTTGAAGATGTTTTTATTTTCCATTGAAT